>BGPR01045643.1:0-12264 GCA_013235015.1 Araneus ventricosus | reverse complement strand
GCTGTAGAAAAGTACTTTCATGAAAGCAACATTTTTTTATTAAAGTTAAGATGAGATTAATATGTATCTGTATTAAAAACTAAAACAATTTAAATAAATAAAAAATGGATTATATATTAAATGAAATACGTAATATTTCATCTAAAATATAAGGAAATGTTGATTTAAGCCTTTTTGGTATAATCTCAAAACGATATCATTGTCATGTCTTTTCTTATACATGCGCTGAAAAAAAAGTCATAAGAAATACACTTTTACTTATTTGACAGAATGAATGACATCAAAGTTCCTAATAAAGTAAAGAACCCTGAAGGAGCGCCCTTCCCTGCCACAGTTAACATGACCGAGGCCCTAACTCCATACAAGCCATCATTACGAGGGCACATGCGCGAACCCGTCCCCATTACAAGGGTAGACTCGTCATCTGCGATGGGACGAGCACCACCACCCATTATTGTACCCATCAAGTAGAGATCCGCTTACTTATGGCGGCTTCTCATCCCCAATTTGAGGTGCCCCGAGGATTAAATAACAACAAAAGGGAGAACACAACTTTTGAAAGTGATTATTCCAGGAAAAATGGATAGAACGTAGTAAAGGAAGCCATCGCAAATGGTTGTGGCGTGTGAAGATAAATGGTTTTGGGAGGCATCGTGTCATTTTTCATCCCCTCCCATTATATACAGCTTTAAAAGTAAAATAATTACACTACTATTTTGTCTTCCATCCCACTCGCCCCAAAGACGGCTTTTGATAGATATATCTCTCCCCTAACGTCACTATGTTGCAAACAGACTGATATAAATTAGAGTTTAAATTATTTGATTTCAAAACATGCCAAAAAATAAAACAGACGAAAAAAACCTCTTAAGCCACATGAATTCAGAATCTGCAATTTGAACACTCAAGTTTTATGCTATGTTCTACTACATTAACTTATTAACTGGTAATTGGCAATATTAAATGATAAATGCGTATAAATGTAATGAGTAAATTAATCAAAAACATAAAAAAAATATAGGTTGATCATTTCTTTTTCCCTGTGTGTCATAATTAATTCAAACGAAAGTAATTGTGGGAAGTGTTACAAATGCACAGATAATACTTAACTGATTTTTTTTTATACACAGGGGATGCTTGAATCGTCAAGTTTCCATCTTCTCCTGATAAAAGTAGTAGCACCATCTGTGGAAAGAAATAAATTTTGAAGTTCGCTAAGATCTGAACGTGGAAATGAAGTCAATTAATCCTGTTTCGTAGAGTGGGTTAATCCCAGAAAAGGCAGAAAGAACGAAGTTGCCGAAATTGAAAAAATAGAGCTATCCCATGGCTGGTTTCTCACAGTCTATCAGAAACATCTCTGAAATAGACGAAAATGATAATAAAAGCCGATAGTGTTCCTAGGATGGAAATGATGGAAAGTTCTGAAAACATCATATATACGAGAATTCAGTGGGTACACAGAGAATTCGTACGATGAAAGACAATCTAATAAAATGAAACACATTTCACGAAATTTAGATACTTGGAAAACTTACGTAGTTAATATTTTACATCTTCATAACATGTATCTAAGTACATAAATCAGAAATTTAAAGATAAGATCTTTTATTTGAGGTCAAACGCATAACTACCCAATTTCGAGACCAAAATAATTTCAGACGGTCAAAATAACGTGCATCAAATTAATACTATCGGTTTTGAATTTTAATTTCATAGGTAGGTATTAGTTGTTACTGTGATTTTATAAATTCTCACAGGGGTTGCAGATCGTGTTTTTTGGTCGATTTTGAAACCTATATTTTTGTCCGGTAACTCTCAACATTTCGCTTCCCGTCTTTATAATTTTGAGCTGATAAACGATTTCTCACACATATGCTTTAGTGGACTCAAGTCAAATGGTTGTGGATTATGGTCGATTTGTAGTAGCATTAAATTGAAAATCTGTTTTGCAGCATTGTCATCATTTATGTTCAAGATATTCCTATCGGTAAGCCGGAAGGCGATGTTAGATCCTTTTTCAGTGTTTGCTTTTTTTCATAAATTTTACTGTTCTGTAGAAAGTGTGATTTAATATTTAAATTGAAGCGGGTTTTGATTTGACAACCAAAATGCGTTTTACCAGGGAGCAAAAACAAACATTTTCAACTTTTCATTGAAATCTAAAAGAACTATCATTATTTAGGTTCCTGCGCACTCATTGAATGTGAAACAGCTGATCAATCTGAACAAGACGGAGTGACTAAATTGTCCATTATGCTTTAACGTTGAGTTGGAGTAGATTTAGAATTCATTTATTTCAAATAATGCGCAGTCAGTAATGGAGGATAAAATCGGCAGTTACAAAGGGAATACATTTCCCCATAGAATTTATACATTTAGAAATTAGAAAGTTTGAAAACATTTATTGCAAACAGAATATCAACATGATTTACAATTTTATTAATTGTAAATATTGCTGTTTAATTTGTTGTCAGAATAAAATTTAACATTGATAGTAGTATTCCATGTAGCATTGAACACAGTGATTAAATATAACTTTTTTTCGTTGAAAAATATCTAAAACTGCATCATATATGGTTTCTCTGAAGAACAACTGTTATTTGTGCTTTTTATAGCAAAGTTTGAAAATCAAAACGAGAACTTTGCAGCGGTTCTCAATGAATTAAATTTCCTGATATTCTACAAACTTACATTGATTTACTTTATATACTAAAACGGATAATAATTGTAGCGTTTGTAAAGTTTGATTGTATGCTCCCTGCCAAAGAAAATTCATCAGCAAATTTCTTCAGTCTAGTTCTTGTAAAGTCATAAAAAAATGTATGTATCTGAATATGCACGAACAGTTTGGAAAATCTTAAGTAATAATCCATCTTTACAATCACCTAATTTCGAGCAGTTCTGGGAATTTAAATGTAACGAGTGCCTTTATGGATTATTTTCTTAAACGAAAGTACATTTTCTAATGAAAATTTACATTGATGTTTACTCTTTTTTAGACTTAAATTGGTCTTATGGATCATGATATTTCTACTGAAAAGCTAAAGATATTTTATTTTGACATTGTATTTAAAATTGTGTATATCACATTTGAAAATGATATGAAAATAAGCATTTGTTAGACCTGTATAGAGACAAATGTCTCATTTCTATAAAGACTGATTTACTGCTTACGGTAATTAACAAAAAATAAAGTATTTTATTGAAGTGCGATTGTTGGTAATATATTTATTAATTGTTGTTACTATATAATTTATATTAAATTGAGAAAATTAACATTATAACAGCTAAGTATTCCCAAGATTATTTTGTAATTTAGTTTTGTGTTTTTTCATAAAGCATCTCTGTATTTGAGGTGAGAACGCGTTTGCAAAATAAAGAGGGTAATGCAATATCCCACACTTTTCGTACATAAATAAGCTTATGAAACAGTGCTATAAATATTTTATGTATAATGAAATTTCCACATAAATGAACAAAGTTTATTCCGTAATTTACGTAAAGTAAGCTTTCCGTAAGTAGACTGAGTGTAAAAGGAAAAAAAATAGTTATCTGAAAGCATTCTGAATTATATTTTACATTAAATGAGAAACATCAAATTTTCTAACTTTTACAGAAATTAAAATTGTATCTATGTTTTATGTTCAAGCGCGTGCGAATTGGAATGTATATCTGAAAATTCATAACTAAATGTTTGAATTAAACAGGATGTAACGTGATGATAATGATGGAGTATTAAAACTATGCAAAATCATGCCATTTATTGAAAAAGATAAACATCAGTAAGCTACAATATATAAAGGCTACGAAAATACAGAGTGCATGATAATTTCAATCTCATAAACATATTTTAACATTTATTTAAAAACACGTAGGTAGATCCTGAGTGTTTCATGCAATAAAATTTGCTGAATTTCTCAAAAAACGAATTTGGAAGAGAATCTTTTAAGAAAATTTGCTTTTATACAGAAGCAGTCAAATATACCAAGAGCTCAAATAAGAAAAAAAATTCAAAATAATAACTCTTATCAAAAATTATAAATTTCCATTTCTCATAGAGCTGAAATCAAACATCAGAGAGCAATTTTTAAAAAGCTTAACATTCATATGCGTTGAATGTCATCTGGTGTAACGCTTTTCCTAGATGTTTTTAGTAGAGGCGGTGTATTAGAAATTCAAGAAAGTATACCTTGATTCACGAACGAAAGAGAATTAAGTAGGTTTCTTTTTTAATTTATAAAGAGAAATTTTTAAAAAAATATTCGATGAAGTTTTATTAACACCATGAATATGCATCATTAATTATTTCATAGAGTGTATTCGATTCTATTGCAGCATGCATGGAAGATACTGGCTGCAGTTTCCTATGAACTGCTGGAAAACTCTGAAGGTCCATGCCAAAACTTTTCATTTCAGCTCCCAGATCAATTTTTAGTGTAAGATTACTTAAATTCTGCAAACTGAGTTAATGTCAAAAAGAAATTGTCTTAACCCTTTCTAAGGCCGTGGTAAGTATACTTACCACGATCAATTCTTAAATGCAATTTTAGAGGTTGTCGTAAGTAAAGGTTACGTATCATGCAATCTATTAAACTTAGTGTCTAGTTTTAATATTGTTTTAAGTTTGTGATTTTTTTTCTCAATAAAAGTAATTAACATTGAAAAATAGAATTTTTTGTGTCTACTTTTACAAAACTTATCAAAGTGTGCAACCTCTCTCTCTCTCTCTCTCTCTATATATATATATATATATATATATATATATACATCCATGCGTGTCAGGAACACAAAAAAAACTATTTATAAAAATAATTTTGGATATTTAAATTTTTAATTAAATTCAAGAAAAGTTAATTCTTTCATTGCAGTTTTTTATTAAAAACTACAATTGAATTCAGAAATGTAATAAGCAAATTATTTAATTAATTTATCACGATGTTATTCAAAAATGCTTCTAGGAAAATAGAAATCCATTCAAACATGTAATCCTCCGCTGCGAAGGTTAACCTGCATATCAGTTATGCACGGTTACTTTTAAAAAATGAAAATTTTATCCGAAGAAAAACTATCTGTATATTTACTTTTATTGAAATAATATAATAATAAAACAGAAAATAAACGAAACGGAAAATTTTTTTTCACCAATCGACTGAAAGCGAACATTTCACGAACAAACATACGTTAGAAAGCTTTAATCAAAAGTGATTACCCTTCCCACCTAAATCAAAAATTCCGCTGTGTATAATAGCTATCAAACTATCCTATATAATCCAATTTTAAAAAAATTTAGGCTGTTATTTTAACTTTTCAGTAAGTGAAATAATATGTTTATTATCTGATGCAGTAAAATTGGACTTAGCCAGTCGTATTGCATTTCAGAAAAATAAATAAATAAAGCAGTGCAACCCCTTTGGTTATTACTTATCAAAATATAAACTCTTGAGATAGTTAAATATTGCAACACAGCAATGAAAATGGAAACAGGCTGCTATATATCAATAAGACAAACATTCAACCATATATTCAACATCAAATGACATAATAAAGGATACATTTGTCATAATTATCTCTTATGTAGAAAAAAATTAAAATATTAAAAGCAAAGGTTTAATTTGAGAAATTCACTGTTACTTTAAGCTGTCGACTATTGCTCAGCATGTATTTTCAGTGACTCCTTATGTCCACTTTTACCCTTATTAAAATGTAAATATATGTTTTGCTTCTTTAGATTTCATCGCATGATTAAATTTGCCATCTGTAGTTGAAAAAGCAAATGAAAAATGAAAAATCAATGGTAAAATTTCATAAAAATACTTATTTACATCTTATGAATATTAAAAATTATGTTCTATTTTATTTTTAGAATCATAATTCACAACATTTAAACCCTTTCATTATATAATAAAATCAATTTTTGTGGTATATAAATCAGATCTTTCAGCAATATGGTAATTTCTTCAAACTGACATATGGTTTGTAAATTTTGATGTATTCATGCTTGATTAGAAAACTCACTTTGTCAAATGTTTTTCTTATATTTAGCATTCATATATGTTCAAAATAAAATAGGTTAAACATATTTCCCCCTCAAATCCTGCATCTCATCACCTGTAAAATAAAGATATATCATCACAATGTGAGAACATTTTTCTTACCAGACAATAAGAAGTGTTGGGCGATAAAATTTTCCCACAATTGGGAAAATGCCTGCTTCTTTCCACAATATTAGTCAATTTAAAGTTTTGGAGCAAACTTGGTATTTATTTATAGTGTCTCAATGCTCGCAATTACCCAAAGTTCAGTAGTGAATTAATGACATTTTTTTTTTTTTTTTTATCCGCTTTTACTTTTTTACAAGTTTTCTCTGTGCTCATAGATGGCAGCACGAAAGCATTAGAATGCATGCTTAGTCGAAAAAGGAGAAGTACTAACAACTAACTATATGACGCCAAGAATAGGGGGGAAGAGAAATTGCATTGGCAGCTTAACAAGTCATATTCTTTTTTTTGTTATTTCTTGTCACGCCGTAACTTTTTTTAGTAATATGACCTAAGATTAACTAAAGAGTTCATTCATTAGTTCAAGATCAAATAAAAATGCTCCCTTGCTGATAATTTAATTTCCTTTTCGGATATTACTACGACATTGTAGAATTTATTCTCTTCCAAATTCGTTTTTTCTGAGAAGTTCAGCAAATTTTATTGCATCAAACACTCAGGATCTACCAACATGTTTTGAAATAAATGTTAAAATATGTTTATGAAATTGAAAATCATGCACACTGTATTTTCGTTCCCGTTATATAGTGTAGTTTGCCAATGATTATCTTTTACAATAAATGGCGTGATTTTGCATTTTTTAATACTTCATCATTATCATCACGTTACATCCTGTTTAATTCTAACATTTACTTACTAATTTTCAGGTATACATTTCAATTCGTACGCGCGTGAACATAAAACATCGATACAATTTTAATTTCAGTAAAAGGGAGAAAATTTGATGTTTCTTATTTGATGTAAAAAAAAATCTGATCGGAATGACGAATTTTGACAAGACATTCAAACAACCCAGAATGAATGAAATGATATATGTTCACGCCCCGCTGCTTGTGTCTTGGTATTAGCGTCAGATGGCGCCACTGTTCTTTATTTTATATATATATATATAGTGACCTTGATTTTAATAAAGTAGTACAGTCCATGAGGCTTGTGTGTGATGTGTCCTTTCTGAGCTATGTCTTGTGTAGTGCTAACCATTTTTGGTCCGTCGAGCGAAGGCAGTGGTCTGTGACTTTTGGAAATTGGATTTTGTGAGTGTGTTTTCGGAGTTGTGATGTGGCGATTTGTAAAACGTGATTTGTGTTGATTAGGCGAATTCGGCATTTTGGATGGTGCTATTCTGGTGAGTGAAATAATTGGTTTAATTGTAGATTGAGATGAGAAATGGACTAGTTGAGGTTTTATTGCTGTTGGTTTTAATGTTAATTGCTTTATTCATGAGTTACTCTCAGTTGCGTTGTCGGTGGTTTGAGTTGTTTTAGAACTGGGTTCGAATTTTTAATGTAAACTTCTATCAAATAGTAATGATAGTCTAGTGAATAGTATTGTCTTGTTTTTAGAGTGCATTGCGTGTATTTTAGTTTTTGTGAATAGCATAGGGATAGCATAGGCTTAATAATGTCTCTTAAATTGAATCTTAGGAAAGATGAACTAATTGCGATTGCGGAAGAAATGGGTTTGACGGTTCCGGACAAAGCGAAAGTGGTGGATTCGAAGGCTTTAATCGAATCTAGTGATGTGTATAAGGACGTTATTGAGTTTGTGCGTAGTCTTATTGATAATATTTTAGAAGAAAAGAGGGAAAGATTGGAAGGATTTGAAAAGGAAAAATTGGAAAAATCGGAAAGGGACAAGCGAGAGTATGAAATAGAGAAAATAAAGTTAGCCCAATTAGAAAAACAGTTGGAAATTGAGAATGCGAGAAAGAATTTGGTTAACACATCTCAGTCTACCGAAATCGTAGAACCAGGTTCCCTAACTGATAATTTGGAAAGTTTAATTAAAAGTGTTAAAACCCTAACAATCCCGGTGCCTGTTAGGTCAGAATCGTTTAATCTGTTTTTCCATTCTTTGGAAAAAGCATTCCAAAATAAATCTGTACCTAATGAATTAAAAGCCGAGATTCTCTTAAATATTTTGGGAGAAAAAGTAAATAATTTACTGGCGTATGTTAGTCGGGAGGACTTGTGTGATTATGAAAAGATAAAGCTGTTAGTGTTAAAGGAATTTGAACCCACCCCCCAAGAATGCCTGAATAATTTTAAAAAGGCTCTGAGGTTGCCATCGGAGTCTTGAGTTCAATTCGCTTCCCGTTTATGTGCATCCTTTGACTATTATTGTCAGTTACGCAAGGTGACTGATTTTAGATCTCTCTGTGATCTTATAGTTTCTGATAAGATTTTCGAAACGCTTGATCGAGAATTGATGACTCATATTAGGGTCAAACAGGGTGAATCTTTTTTTAAACCTCAACAGCTCGGTCGGGAGTGTGATGTTTACTTGTCATCGAGAGGTAGGAGTACAAAAGAACTAATCAATAGGAATGCCGTGGGTGAAGTAAAGCGAGTAGTAGGAAATAAATGGCCGACTTCTAATTGGCGAGCGGATAAAAATATATCCAAAATCTTTGTGTCTGAAACTAAAAATATAAATTGTGTTCTTTGTAAAAGAGCATCTCACTCTCTTTCTGCGTGTTCCCAATTTAGACGGCTATCAGTATGGGATAGAGCGGAGGTGGTAAAGCGAAATAATCTTTGTTTTCGTTGTTTTTCGACCCATAAATTGAACGAGTGTCGTTCGGTAAAGAACTGTTTTTGCCTTAAACCTCATCATAGAATGATTCTTTTCCCGCGTGAGAATTCCGGCAACCCCGCTTCTAATTTGAAATTAGATGCACCTGCTTTCGTTTCAAAGCAGAGCGAGGACACTGCGGAGGCAAATTCGCAATCCCAATTTGTGGCGACTGAAATTGAGAAGGGCAAACCTAAAAATGTGCTTTTGAGTACTATTCGCGCGCTTGTTAAAAATAAGTTCTCGCAATGGGTTGAGGTTAGATGTCTGCTGGATGTCGGATCTCAGTCTTGCTTGTGTACTAGGGCGTGTGCGGAAAGATTGCAATTGAGGATAGAAAAGGTAAATACTGTTGTTTCGTGTGTTAATGATGCAAGTATGATTGTGAAGAACTGCGTTAAGACCTCAGTGGCAAATAGGGATAAAAGTTTCGAGAGAGAATTATTGATGTTAGTGGTTGATAAAATTACCGATTTCATTCCAAATAAAGTAATTAATGTGGATGTTGATGTTTCGGAGTTTGTGTCATTAGCTGATCATAGTTTCAATATTCCTGATAAAATTGACATGTTATTAGGTGCCGAGATTTTTTATGAATTGTTGAGGCCGGGACAGATCTATGCTCAAAACTCGCAATTATTGTTGCAGAATACTGTGTTTGGTTATGTTGTTAGTGGGAGTGTCGATCAGGTGACGGAAAATCGCGTTCATTGTGGGTTGATTCTCGACGATGATTTAAATAAAACCTTGAAACAATTTTGGGAAATTGAGAGTGTTGATGTGGAATGTACGGGAAATACGGAGGCATCTTTGTGTGAAGATCATTTTGTGCGTACCCATAAGATAAATAAGGATGGTAGATATGTAGTATCAATGGCCTTGAGTAGGGATCCGTCGTGTTTAGGAAATTCTAAAGACATGGCTGTTAGGCAACTTAATTCGTTGTGGAAGCGTTTGTCTAGGGATTCGGAGTACTTGTCGTTGTATACGGACTTTTTGAGAGAGTATGAAGATTTGTGTCATTTGGAGAGGGTTGTTGAGTCGAGTGAACCGCCCACACAATACTACATACCCCATCATGGTGTTCTACGCCCTGATAAATTGACAACTAAGTTAAGAGTTGTCTTTAATGCCTCATCCCCCACCACAACGGGCATAAGTCTAAACGACATATTAATGAAAGGAGACGTCATAGAGGACGTCTTTCAGACAATTTCTCGCTTTAGGAGACACAAGTTTGCCTTTACTACCGATATACAAAAAATGTATAGGCAGATCCTAATCGACCCAGATCAACAAGACCTCCAGCGTATCGTGCGGAAAACTGGACCCAATGCAGAGGTTTCAGCTTATCGTTTGAAAACGGTAACTTATGGTATGTCTAACGCACCCTTTCTTGCCATAAGGACCCTGCAGCAGCTGGCCGAAGATGAAAAATCGCGATTTCCTCTGGCATCTGAAGTTCTGCTGCACGACACCTACATGGATGATATTGTGAGTGGAGCACCTGATCTAGAGACTGCCCGTCGGCTACAATCACAACTACGAGATGCCCTGAAATCGTGTGGAATGACCCTTCACAAGTGGTCTTCTAATTCTCCTGAGTTGTTGAACAGTTCGTTGTCAACAGACGTCGAGCATTCGTTCTCTGTTGACACTGACTTGTCTGTGAAGACGTTGGGAATCAGTTGGAAGCCTTTCCAGGATCGTTTTGTGTTTAAGGTGTCCATTTCAATTAAACCATCATATACCAAGCGTGAGGTGCAAAGTGTTATTGCTAGACTGTATGACCCTCTGGGTTTTTTGGGCCCTGTGTTAACAAGAGCAAAGGTCCTTCTGCAGCGATTAAGGCAGCAGAGGCTGGATTGGGATGATGTGCTGCCCAATCCAATCGCCGATGAGTGGAAGGAATTTGTGACAACCATGAAGTGCATCGAAAAAGTAAAAATAATCAGATTTATTCTGACCGACACTTGGTTAAGAGTCGTCCTTCAAGGCTTTGCAGATGCGTCTGAGGCTGCATACGGAGCTGTCGTCTACCTGCAGTGTTTCTATCAAAACAATAGTGCGAAGGTGACCATTCTGGCAAGCAAATCACGTGTTGCGCCCATTCGAGTCATTTCAATACCCCGGTTGGAGCTCTGTGCCTGTGTTCTTCTGACTCAGCTTGTGCAGAAGATACGCTCCTCTCTGAGATTGGAGATTAGCGACATTGTGCTTCATACCGATTCAACGATCGCCCTGGCATGGTTGAAAACGCCTGCGAATCATTTGAAGACCTTTATCGCTAACCGCGTTTCAAAGGTGCAAAGATTGACGGAGAACTGTTGTTGGACCCATGTGCCATCGCATCTTAATCCTGCGGATCTTGTTTCGCGTGGGCTAAGCCCTCGTGATCTTCCTGAATTGAAGTTATGGTGGAATGGCCCATCATTTCTTGAACGAGGTGAATTGTCAAGTGGACCAGGACCACCCCTGATGAATGAATCCGAGTACTCCTGCGAGCTCAAGAATGGTTTAGTTCCTGAGATGCCTATGTCTAGTTGTTTGTGTTTCAACAAATTCTGATTTGTCTTTTTTATCTGATTTATTGTGTATGAGTAATAGTTATGTGAAAATTCTTCGCATATTTAGTTATGTATTAAGATTTGTAAATATGAAAAAATCTAATGTGATAGTGTCTGGGCCTCTTTGTGCCTCAGAGTTGGACCACGCTGAAAATAGGCTGATCAGGATGGTCCAAGGGGAGGTTTTTTCAGCTGAGATTCGGGACCTCCAGTGCAAGAAGGGTGTCTTGCCAAATAGTAAACTAAAGAATTTAAATCCATTTCTTGATAGTTGTGGAATATTGAGAGAGGGTGGACGCTTGGGTAATTCAGATTTGCCTTATGTTTCTAAATATCCAGCAATTTTTCCTAATAAACATAAATTGACAAATCAAATAATTGCATATTTTCATTTAAAAAATCTTCATATCGGTGCTTCCTCCCTTCTTCACTGTGTAAGAGAAAGGTTTTGGCCCCTAAATGGTCGTTCTTTGTGCAGGAAAATTGTACATGAATGTATTGCCTGTTTTAAGGCCAAGCCAGTGGTTACGTCTCAACTAATGGGTAATTTGCCCCGGGATAGAGTAGTTCCTGACTATCCTTTTAATTGCTCTGGTGTAGATTTTTGTGGCCCATTTATGATCAGATATCGTAATCAAAGAAAAGGAGTCCTGCATAAAATGTATATATGTATATTTGTGTGTTTTGTATCTAAAGCAGTTCATATAGAAATTGTATCGGACCTCACATCTGAGGCTTTTATTGCTACTGTAATGTCTTGGCCTAAGTGTGACCAAATAATTCAAGCTTAGGTTGGCCTAAATACTTTTATTCACTACAGCAATAATTAAGAGATACTTCTC
>BGPR01045642.1:0-12264 GCA_013235015.1 Araneus ventricosus | reverse complement strand
AGTCAATTCCTAAGAGCGGATACTTATCTATCCTAACCAAAACCCAGCCAATTCCATGCTGCCAAATTTTGTTTTAATGAATTGTAACAAGACAACTCGATCGCATTTGTTTCTGCAGCAGTTTAGTTTAGTTACACTAACGTCCTGTTTCGAAGCAACTCGAGGGCAATATTTGCTACGGACCTCGTAGTTGTGAACCTCGACCAGATGACGACGACGACCACCCAAACTGTCACACCCTTCTCCAAACTTCTGCACCACACCAGCCATCTGCAGCACTAAATGCAGATGGAGAAGCGGCGTTAAATGGATCTTGAATCCATGTCAAACTATAAATATTGTCATCTTTTCCTATCAATTTCACAATCTGGGTGACAATCGATGATGGATATTCTGCAAAAACATCGCGAAATGTGAAGTTGAATTAAAACTGAAAATAAAATCATTAAAGTTATGTAATATTTTGCTTCGCTCCAGCGAGAAAGCCGAGTCTCCCCAGGGTTCCATGGTGCACACTTTAGCAACCACTGACTAAAAATACACCAGCAAAAAATAATGTAATGCTGTCATTAAGTGGAAATGTTTGTTTTACAGAAAAGAAAATGTTTTTTGCCTATTTGCTTGAAAATGTGCAGATAAATCTTTTTTAAAAATATATTTGCTAGGGGGTTACACCCCCTACTCGCTCCGCTCGTCAACCCCCAAGAATCACGTTGTGATTCTTTTGATATCACTACGTGATCCCAGCTAGCTTCGCTCGCTCTCTGTACAGTTATGAGTGCCTGCTAGTAACAGGAAATTGTAAATACATTAATTACTAAAAGTAAATTTAAATTATTTGAATAGCAGGAAGTTCTAACTAAATTCTTTTTTTAAAAACTAAAACTAAACTTTTAATTACTAAAAACTAAATAATCAAATTATAAAATTAAAATTCTACCTTTATACCATATATATGTAAATGTTAAAAAGAAATTTTAATGCTAAAATGTATGATAAAATATTTACAAATCAAAATTATTTTCATCAATCAGAAATCAGGCACTTAAAACTTCTTGGTTCATACAATTGAATGTTTTTTCAACAGTTTCATTAGCCCTGCTTCATTCCAACAAACTTCTAAATATCCACATTTCTCAATAAATTGTCGCTCAAAAAAGCTTCGCCACATGTATGCACACTCTCTGTAATAATTATTTAGCCAAGGAAGATGTAACTTTTCTCGCTGGGTAGATAGATATTTATGTGTTAAAACCTAAGAAAATTTAAGTTTTCGAATGATGAGTTATCCCAGTTCACAATCTTTTTGCTTAAAAAGGACACTTTAAAGTGACAAATGGCTCTAAATATGTTCAGATTCACTATTCAAAATTATAACCCATAATAATTATTTACTTTTATCTTTAGAACATTAACAAAACAGCCTTTTTTCAATATTAAAAAAAAATCTAAAATTCTAGCTTCTGACACAAAAATTTTAAACATGTTATTTTTAAGAAATGATTATCAGAAAAGCTTCGCCACATGTATACACATTCACTGCAATAATTATTTAGCCAAGAAAGATACAACTTTTCTCGCTGGGTAGATACTTATGTGCTAAAACCTAAGAAAATTTAAGTTTTCTAAAGATGAGTTAACCCATTTCACAAACTTTTTGCTTAAAAAGGACACTTTCAAGTGACAAATGGCTTTAAATATGTTCAGATTCACTATTCAAAATTATAACCCATAAAATTATTTACTTTCACCTTTATAACATTAACAAAACAGTCTTTTTTCAAAATTTTAAAAAAGTTCTAAAATTCTTGCTTTTGACACTAAAATTTTAAACAAGCCTGTTTTTCACAGATTTAATGATCAGAGAAGCTTCGCCACATATATATACACATTCACTGTAATAATTATTTAAATATACTACATTCATTTTTTCAAAGTGAAATTAGTATTAACAGGAATTCATTTTAAATAAGAATTTTGAGGCCAAATTACGTAAAAATCGAGGCCGAGTGTGTCTTAAATTAAATTCTCTTTAAAGAAGAGGATTCATTTTTAAGACCATCTTTTTTTCCTTTTCTATTAATCTAAATAAAATAAACCTCTCCTATTTTTCTGTCAGTTTTTCCTTTCAGCAATGATCTAAAGTTTGTTTTAGAAAGAGAGAGAAAAATCCACATTTCATTTCCAAAATAGAAAAGCAACATTTCAATCCAAGTGCAAATTGCTTTAGAATGAAATAACGACTTTTGTTTCATAAGCGAATTTCGTTCCACCTCTTTTTTTTGAAAAAAAAAGGGCTCAAAAACAAAACATTTAACAAATGTTTTCCATCCGGTGATTCTGCCACCTCTCTTTCAGTTACAGTTACGAAAAAAATCCCTCTCCGTATGATTAATGGTATTAAAAAAATCCCTACTGACATTAAAAAAAGCATTCTGTACCCTGCACTAGTAGTCTCAAACGAGGACAGAAAACAATTTATTTTGTCATTCTGTCGAAGATGAACGTGAAATGCAACCGTGAGAAGGGTGAGATAGTACTGATGAATTTTGCAGCCAAGTTTTTATTTTCCGTTACTTCGAAAAATCAAACAAAAGCATTGCTGATATTACTAAATTGATTATGGATAAGAAGTGAAACTTTATAATGTAAATAAATAGATTTTATGCGATCGTTCAGCATTATGAAAGGAAAATAAAGGAGTTAGCAAAAACAGACATACTATTCGTTTCAGGAATCCATGCCTATCGCTTTTGGACGATTTTACTCCGCAGAGGGGTGATACTCAGTAAGTAAGAAGAGGGCTATTCTGGAATTCTTTGTTAAGCAGGCCATTCATATATCTTCCAAAACGTAAATTTTGGAACACTGGAAGGAAAAAGCAATCATGAAGGTCGAAAATCTATGAAATGTAGAATAAATTATTCGAACCGATGGAATTCCAACCAAACCAAATTCCAGCCTTTCTTGCGCCGATTCTTTAGCTGGGACCCTTAGCGAGGGTAGTCGGCACAACAAACGATTTGGCTAAATTGGGACCTCGCGTCGAGGCTACCTTTATCGGAAATCCGCTGAGTGGGGGAAATAGGGGGATAGATGAGCAGCTGTAGAGGGGGAGAGAAGATCGCTCTCTGCTACTGCCAGCGCACTTTGGAGCTTCAGATGAATGACGTGCCTGATTTTTCGACTTCAATGGTTGGAAAAAAACCAGTGTTGGGACAAATTGATGGAATGGAGTACAGATTAATTGCCGGCTTTAAGCGAGCCATTCACCGTTGGTCCATTTCGGAATTTTTGGAACATGGGCAGGAAAAACCAATCGTCAAGGTCGAAAACCTATGAAATTTGGGGCAAATAATTGGAAGTGGTGGAATTCCAACGAACTCAAAATCCAAAACTTCATCCGCCAATTCCAATCTGGGACATCGATGCGAGGGTAGCTCTAAAACAAAGGATCTGCTTACATTGGGACCTTGCGTCGAGGATAGAAATGAAATTGGAAATCCCCCGTGTTGGGAAAGAGGAGTGTGGGTGCGAAGAATTCTGAGAATTTGAACCTTGTCTCAAAACAAACTTTGAAACATCTCTGAATGTTTGCCTAATTTTTCGACTGAAATGAAAGGAATACAAACCAGTTGTTAGGACAAATGGTTTAACCTTTCTTTCTCGTGAATGTCCAGCTTTAGGCTAGTTACTCCTTTAGCTATTCCTTTTCGATATTGGTATTCATTTTCTCTCTGAATAATAATATTATATTTTTTAATAATATTTTTTAAAATTTGCAACTTGTGCAATGTTTATATATCAAGAGTGTGAAATTCGCTGTCCGCGGGGCGTATGTGTCTCACAGCGAGTGTATTTGTGGCCTAACATACATAGCAGCTAAAACAAAACTTTTAATAAAAATTTTGTAGTTCAATTTTTAAAATTCCCAATTATTCAAAATTATTAATAACGAACCACAACAATTGCTAATGACTAGATGACTGACGTTTACTAGTCGAGTTACATGGATGGAGGTAATCGAGACCAAATGCTGCACAAATTTGAAGGTAGCATTCAGTGTAGTTGGGCAGCCTGAATTTTAGAAATATTTGCTAGCCAGGTTTGAAAACATTCAAAAACTAACATATGAAGTCATTCCCTTGTTTGGAAGTACTTAATGGTTTCGATCAATAATTTTCACTTATGAAAGGATCTAAGTCTCCTTTCAGATACAGAATTGCTGACATTCATGACAAGCATAGTAATTATGAATAAGATAAACCGCGAAGCTGGTAGCAGAGAAAAGATACCAAGGAACCATCGTTCTTGTTCTTTGTAATACATAATAACGCAGGTATTTTTTTCGAAATAAACCTGCATTTGTATAAAAATTTAAGGGTGTTTTTTTTCTCTACGGCTCACATAAACTTAGACCTTATTTACAAGCAGTAATTGTGAATAAGATAAACCTCGAAGCTGGTAGTAGACAAAAGATACCAAGGAACCATTGTTCTTTTTAATACATAATAACGCAGGTATACTTTTTCGAAATAAACCTGCCTTTTTATAAGAATTTTAGGGATTTTTTTCTCTATTGCTCACATAAACTTATACCTTTTTTACAAGAAGTAATTGTGAATAAGATAAACCTCGAAGTTTGTAGCAGAGAAAAGATCTCAAGGGACCGTTGATCTTGTTCTTTTGAATACATAACAACGCAGGTATATTTTTTCGAAATAAACCTGCATTTCTATAAAAAGAAATTAAGGGATTTTTTCCTCTGCGGCTCCCATAAACTTAGTCCTTATTTATTTGGCCAGTACAGGTATTTGAGTTTGACGTCCCTGTTCTATATGTTGCTAAGTAAAAAGTAAATAACTCCTCCTCAGTCTTTCATCCACCCCTATTTTGATGAAATCAAAGCCGACTGGTGCATGCGTTTGTTTTCTCGCATTCCAGTATCCGAAGAGAGAGTATTGCAATCCTGAAACAATTGGATGTTGAGATTTTGATAAATGCTTTAGACCCGCCTGTGTGCGAGAAAACCATTTCTGGAATTATTTCTGTCTGTCTGCGAAAACAATTACAAAAATGCAGCTAGAAGGATGAAATATGGTATGCTGCCTTTTTACCAAAATAATGGAAATGGAAATAATGGAAATGGAAGTAATGGAAATGGAAATAATGGAAATGAAAATAATGGAAATGAAAATAATTGAATTGGAAATAATGAAAATGGAAATAATGGAAATGAAAATAATGGAAATGGAAATAATGGAAATGAAAATAATGGAAATAATGGAAATGGAAATAATGGAAATGGAAGTAATGGAAATGAAAATAATGGAAATGGAGATATTGGAAAAATTCTACTAAATTTTTGACGAAATCTGTCTGTGGGTTATCTGTCTGTCTGCTCGATCGTGCGCATGTGACAAGATAGATAACTTAATGTCGCAACGAGCTGTATAGATTAGGGATGGGAACAACCTACCGGTTTTAACCGAAAACCGTTTTTTTTCTTTCGGTTAACCGATTTTTTCGGTTATAACCGGCTATTTTATTTAAATTCAATAACCAGGTTAAAAACCCGGATCGGAAGACAGGTTCCATTTTAGGTTCGATTAGACTAAAATTTACCAAATTATGAAGCTTTGAATTTCATCATCTTAGGCCAATCGCCGACTACCGCTTCCTCGAGGCGTCTGTTGTTGGCGGATTACTGACAGAGTCTTTATGAATAGATAAATATTGTCCAATGGATTTATTTCCAGCAAAAACTGCATATAATAAAAAAATTTGAATATAAACGACGTTTAATTTTTTTATAAAAAACCCCCACCGAAAACCAGTTATTTCAAAAACCGGTTATTTTGGGCGATTATAAGAATTTAAAAAACCTGGATAACAGAAAATTGGTTATTTTTGCAATAACCGCCATACCTATTATAGATGAAATATGACAAATGGTTTTATAATTACAACTCTAGGTCTGTGTCAACATCCGACTGAATTTTTATTCGGCTGTCCGTATGCTACACGATAACTCTAAAGCTGAACAAGCAAGTTAATGAGAATCGGTTTGTGGTCTTCACACCAAAATTATACAGGGTGATTAAAAAAAAGAAGCAGATTTAAAATATTTATTTCTAATTAAAGACAATAGACAGAGACACATGCGATACATCACTGGATAGAGGAAAGTTCTGTTAGAAATAGCAGAGTACGCTGAATCAAGACAGAGTCCATTTTCAATTTAGAAATAACATTTATTAATGTCAGATCTATCTTCTTGCTAGACATTAAAAAGAACTGTTAAAATGTCATATACATTCCACTGACACATCACACAGCTCCATAGTCAAAGAGATGTAGGTAGCACACTTGACACTCATATACACAGATTAAATACATGGCGCATACTTGACGTCATACTGAATCAAAATGACGGGGGGACGTATTTTTCAAACAGCCTCTGATGTTAAAGGCGTAGGACTACTTTACTCGCAATTCTAGAAGCTTCTCGGGTTCTTTTTGTTACTCGCGATACTCTTGTTTCTCGAGGTTACTTGTGATTATCTTTTGTTTCTCGAAGTTACTCTCAATTCTCTCTTGTTTCTCTGAAATACTAATGTATGAAAATTGGCGAAATAAAATGAAACTAAGGTTACAATGAAAATTGTTTTATTTCTTAATTAAAAATGTCAATTCTTTTGTTTTGAATTCTATAATTGAGGAGCAAACATTCAAACCATGCTTTCTCCTTCAGATACAATTTTTCAGGAAACAGTAAACAAGCTCTGCCGGTAATACTTTTTGATTGAAACCTCAATTTTCTAAGTAGGTTTATAATGGGATAAAACTTGTTTCAGTTGAAAATAATAGTATACAGTTGTACTATTTAATGTTGAGTTCAAAGAAAAATCACTAACTCGTTTTTTCTTTTTTTGGAGAAAACACGGTTTGAATGTTTGCTCTTCAATTGTGTGTGGATATGTTACAATTCTGTGTAGGATCGGTCGATGATATCAAAGATAACATACATAATTTAATAATTCGGAACTAATTTTTCTTGTGAAAGAAACGTTAGTCTCGAAATATATGAATTCCCCAGAGTACTAAGGTAATTTCTTGGCACGATGTTTAAATCAAAATGCTTGTTCATGAAACCGAAAGATTTCTCATTCCTTTTGACATCTACAATAAAGTCACCCATAACAATAATTGGAACATCTTTTTCTATATGAAACTCTTCATCGATCAGCAAACTTGTCTCTGAATATTTTATAAGTACGCCGAATAAGAACATTTTCAAATGGGATGCATCAACTCCCGGATGAATGTAAACAGAAGACAGCATACAACGCGAATGACCATTGATTGTAATATCGGTCATACAAATATCTCCAACGCCGATGTCTTGTAATCGACGTTCATTATGTACAGTAAAATGTATAGGCGTACAATCTACCACACTATTTATTAAATTTGTAATTAAATGTGAGCCATTATTGTAGTAAATTTGTTGAAACAAAATTTTGAAATAAATCACGAAATATCGCTCGCGAAAACGTGGCAAGCGAGAGCGTCGGCCAATTTTGCGCGCGCACCTCATGCGTATTTTTGCGCAAACTTGCGATTCAGTAGTCGTTGAACTACAATTCCGATTTTCAACTTTCTTTGTAACTTCTGCTGTTACCCTTTACCTCTAAAATAAGACATTAGTTATGAATTTAAACATATGTAGTTACCGAGATATAGAGGATCGCGTCACCAATTCATGCGAATCTTTACCTAACGTTGCAACTCAGTAGTCGCTGAACTACCATTTCGATTTTCAATTTTTTTTTGTGACTTCTGTTGTTACCCTTTATCTCTAAAATAAGACATTAGTTATGTTTTTAACATATGTAGTTACCGAGATATAGAAGATCTCCCATACAACGTTTTTTGTGGAGTTTTTGGGTGTGAATCAAATTCCTTCCTTAGACCCCAATGGGAGGAATGTAGTCCTACGTTAAAACTGCTACCGTCCGGCACAAGAGTAATCACAAACAATAAGTTTGACGTAAGGCAAGGCAGATGATCACCAACAAGTTCGAAGTTTTATTGTATGCATTGAACATGAGCTCCATTTGTTATGTGACGAACGTCGAGTCGGTATCGATTCCTTGCAACACACGCAATAACTGGTCCTTGTTATTGAACCCACTGCTGCAACAAATAGATCTGACGGATCTTGTTGAGTAGCAGGCATATTTAGTACATACACGCTGTCTTTAATGAACTCCCATGGATAGAATTCGCAAGTGGTAAAAATGGTGTCATTCAGATACTAATGTGGTGGAAGTAAGGTGGAGTACCGTCTTGCACGAAGATAAAAACCAGTGTTGGAGCATGTTCGCTTTTACCGAAATAATCCAAATGCATGCAAAACATTATCCAAAACAAAACTTTGAACTTTCCTCTGTCAAGTGATCTATAATATGTCTCTCAATCTATTATTATTCATTAGAAATAAATATTTCAAATCTGCTCCTTCTTTTTGAATCACCCTGTAGATGTAATAAACAGGCATATTATGAAGCCTTTTACTATTTTGAAAGAAAATAAATAACAAAAGCAGTCCTGTTTTTTATGATACGCAAACTGATTGCTTATCCAAAAATGCGTTTGTATTTTCTGTAGGATTATTTTAAAAAATGTAAATTGCGATAAGATTTTAGAAAAGTGACAGGTAATTTTGTTTTGTGCCCATTTATAAAGTGTTTTTTGTTTAAATATGTATAAATAATAAAAAATAATTAAATAAACAAATAAATAAAAGATAAAAGATAAATAAAGTTTTGTGGACATAAAAAAAATCTAAGCATTGTTTTAATTTTTTTGGACTTTAAATATGTTTATGATTTCTGCAAGTTCGAATATTCCTTAAATGTAGTAATCTACGTTGAAAGTAAAGAAGTGTCAAAGAAAGCACAAGTTAAAAAAATATTTGTATCATAGGCATTTAAACTTTTCTACTGTTTAAAAAGGATACACAATGGACAATCAAAATTAGAAATTTCATCTAACAAATTTTTACGATGAAGAAATATACCCTCTTTCATCAAGGGCTAATGCTCATGCATTATATTGTAAATAATTCTATATTTTATGGTATTGTAGCACGCCGTGCTGCACCATCTTACTCTGATGTTTATAAGTCCGTATCCACCTCCGGGCATTGGGAATTCCTTTTGTCTAGTGGTTAAGATTCGAGACTCCGAACCAAAAGGTTCCAGGTTCGAATCCTCGTACTGCCACAGGGTGACTCGGAAGAACACGCAACACCCACCTTCAGTCCACACTACTAGATGGCAACACCAAAAAAATCACATCAATTCCATCTTCTGCTACATTCACCAGTTGGCAGCCCCACAACTCCTACAGCAACGCAGCTCTCCGAATTCAAAGTCTATGACATATTTCATAGCACAAAGACTATGACGCATTTCATAGCAACAATAGTCTTCACGTGCCTGCGCACAAGCAATAGGGGAAGCAATCTGCGCATATGCACAGAACATAAGGAAGTGCAATTATCGCTTGATATTTAGATAATATCAAACAAGCTGGGGGTTGCTCCTGTAGTGCACCGTGCTGCACCATCTTACTCTAATGTTTATAAGTCCGTATCCACTTCTGGACATCAGAAATTCCTTTTGTCTAGTGGTTAAGGTTCGAGACTTGAACCCAAAGGCACCAAGTTCTAATCCTCGTACTGCCACAGTATCTTCAACTCTTTTGAAAGAAAAATCAATACGCGAAACGGAAAACATACTTATAAATTGTTTCGATAACTTTATTTTTTTAAAGTTAGTTATTATTTGTTTAAATTAATTAGTTTACTTAACTACAACTGTAATAACTAAGCTTAATAATCGATAATGGTAAAAGTTTTAAAAGTAAGAACAAATACAAGTTTAGAGGCACTATTTAATTCTTAAATATCTGTAAACTTAATTCGTTTGAAAAGAGTATGAACAATCATTAATGTCGAATCATCAAGTCAAAACCATTAATTTTTATTAAACAGTATGATACCAAAAGGATTCTCAATATAAAGTTTTCAAGATTTATTATTTAAAAAAGTTATAGAAATTGATAATTTATAAAGTTTTATAACTTGATACATTGCAACATAATAAAATAGAGTTTTATATAAATCAAATCATTTGCGGATATAAATTTGTATACTTATAAATTTTTTACAAATAATGAAATGAATAACATAATGTGTGAAGTGAAAATGATTGGAAAAATACTGTGCTCTTTTCAGCTTCTTTATTGTGTTTCCTTCGTTCTTTTTCTGATGCATGAGTTCTTAAATGAACGGATTATGCTTTCTGAGAAGGAAGAGAACACATTTTACTAATTTAAACACGTTAATCTTAATAAAAAATGGAAAAGAAATTAGAATCTTCTGTCTCAAAAACACAGCAACAACGAAAAGATTTTTATTGTAAATACATAGTCAATCTCCTGAAAAATATAAGATTCGTCTGCTCCAAAATTAATCAGAAAGCTAAAAAAATGAAAAGCTATAATTGTACACGGTAACCTGTTTGTTATTCGATAGCTTCAGGGAAAACAAGAAAAAAAAAAGAGAACATCTTAATGAGAAATTGGTAATCCGCTAAATAAGCTATTTTTAATTCATTTATGTGGCTATGTATGTTAAGAAAGAAAATTGGTGACGTCTGCAAATTAGTTAAAGTTAATTACACATTACTTTGTAAAATAAGAAATGTTTTCCAAGAAAATGTTATTTGAAATATTTTTTTGAAGATTTCTTAGCACGATAAGGTGAGTTTGGCTTCTAAACAAGTGGTTGTCGAAATATCCATGTTTAATGAAATGAATCTCTACTTATAGCAAAAGCATATATGTGTCTGTTTGTGTACTAGCGCTCTACAGGGCAGTATCGTTTGACCTAGATGTATCAAATTTCGTTCCAAAATACTTTGGAGGGCACTTCGGAACGATTTTTTCGTGATTTTATTTAGAACTGTAATTATTTAAAAATTCATCACAATTTTTGGGCTTTTCGGTGACAACTTTCGAAGATATTATTGTACAAAAATAACTTTAACACCACCTTAAAATTCAAAAAATTGTATTTTCAATGAAACCAATTTACTTGTCGTTCAGGTTTTCCCCCAATTTTAGAAAATTGTTTAAAATATTTTTATTGACAATTTCCAACGTTAATTTTGATGGTTAGAGTGAAATTCAGATCGTTTTCTTTATTCATACAAATATTTGATTGCGTGTATCTCTTGCATTGTTGAAAGCTAAGGAATGAAGATTCTGCTCATTTTGTCATTTTCTTTTGCAAAATTAATTTGAATTTTAATTTCAATTTTACGAAATTTCTAAACAAAGATCTCCTAGATATTAAGCATAGTAGGAAAATCTTGATTACTTAAAAAAATTTGATTTTTACAAAAATTATTTTAATAAATGATCTAGATTACGCGATTTTGAAAATAAAGAAAATTCCGGATAGCTCATATGTTACAGTTGCTATCCTTTTATTTTTTTTATCTCCGCGTTTTAATTCAGCTAACATGCTTTCTCACGCAAAATGTGTCGCACTACTTGAATGTCGGAAACAAATGCATATTTTGCGTGAGGAATAAAAATGTTAATTTGTCGCTGACAACGCGCAGTTAGATGTCAGAAAACGCGAGCAGTTACGTCATGTGACTTGGCTACATTAGGATTGTTTATGTTCACATTAAACAGGTACAAGACTGCTGAAAGAACACGGGTCAAATGTCTTTGACAATTTGAAGTTTGAAATTATTTTATAAAGGGAACCATAAATTTCAAATTATTCATAAAAATTCTAAGCTGAAATCACACCCAATAAGCATTCCTGTTGAACAAGCTGATCGCCGAAGGTGGCTAGTAATGCTAATAAGTTGGAATAAACATTTCATGGAAAAGATCAACATCTTCCTGTGATGTGTATATCTTCCCATCCTGTTTGGTACAGGGCGCTGCCCGTTTTCTGAAATCGCTTCAATAACATGGGATAGAAAAATCTGAAGGAGGATTTTTTTGCGAATACTTGAAGCTTCTGCAGATTTTCTAAAATTTGAAGAAGGAGATTTCGACGAATACTTGAAGCGGCGGCAGCGTTGTGTATAGGCTGCAGATTTTCTAAACTCTGAAGGAGGTTTTCTCTGCGAATACTTGAAGCGGCGTTGTATACGGGCTGCAGATATTCTA
>BGPR01045641.1:0-12264 GCA_013235015.1 Araneus ventricosus | reverse complement strand
TAGAATATCTGCAGCCCGTATACAACGCCGCTTCAAGTATTCGCAGAGAAAACCTCCTTCAGAGTTTAGAAAATCTGCAGCCTATACACAACGCTGCCGCCGCTTCAAGTATTCGTCGAAATCTCCTTCTTCAAATTTTAGAAAATCTGCAGAAGCTTCAAGTATTCGCAAAAAAATCCTCCTTCAGATTTTTCTATCCCATGTTATTGAAGCGATTTCAGAAAACGGGCAGCGCCCTGTACCAAACAGGATGGGAAGATATACACATCACAGGAAGATGTTGATCTTTTCCATGAAATGTTTATTCCAACTTATTAGCATTACTAGCCACCTTCGGCGATCAGCTTGTTCAACAGGAATGCTTATTGGGTGTGATTTCAGCTTAGAATTTTTATGAATAATTTGAAATTTATGGTTCCCTTTATAAAATAATTTCAAACTTCAAATTGTCAAAGACATTTGACCCGTGTTCTTTCAGCAGTCTTGTACCTGTTTAATGTGAACATAAACAATCCTAATGTAGCCAAGTCACATGACGTAACTGCTCGCGTTTTCTGACATCTAACTGCGCGTTGTCAGCGACAAATTAACATTTTTATTCCTCACGCAAAATATGCATTTGTTTCCGACATTCAAGTAGTGCGACACATTTTGCGTGAGAAAGCATGTTAGCTGAATTAAAACGCGGAGATAAAAAAAATAAAAGGATAGCAACTGTAACATATGAGCTATCCGGAATTTTCTTTATTTTCAAAATCGCGTAATCTAGATCATTTATTAAAATAATTTTTGTAAAAATCAAATTTTTTTAAGTAATCAAGATTTTCCTACTATGCTTAATATCTAGGAGATCTTTGTTTAGAAATTTCGTAAAATTGAAATTAAAATTCAAATTAATTTTGCAAAAGAAAATGACAAAATGAGCAGAATCTTCATTCCTTAGCTTTCAACAATGCAAGAGATACACGCAATCAAATATTTGTATGAATAAAGAAAACGATCTGAATTTCACTCTAACCATCAAAATTAACGTTGGAAATTGTCAATAAAAATATTTTAAACAATTTTCTAAAATTGGGGGAAAACCTGAACGACAAGTAAATTGGTTTCATTGAAAATACAATTTTTTGAATTTTAAGGTGGTGTTAAAGTTATTTTTGTACAATAATATCTTCGAAAGTTGTCACCGAAAAGCCCAAAAATTGTGATGAATTTTTAAATAATTACAGTTCTAAATAAAATCACGAAAAAATCGTTCCGAAGTGCCCTCCAAAGTATTTTGGAACGAAATTTGATACATCTAGGTCAAACGATACTGCCCTGTAGAGCGCTAGTACACAAACAGACACATATATGCTTTTGCTATAAGTAGAGATTCATTTCATTAAACATGGATATTTCGACAACCACTTGTTTAGAAGCCAAACTCACCTTATCGTGCTAAGAAATCTTCAAAAAAATATTTCAAATAACATTTTCTTGGAAAACATTTCTTATTTTACAAAGTAATGTGTAATTAACTTTAACTAATTTGCAGACGTCACCAATTTTCTTTCTTAACATACATAGCCACATAAATGAATTAAAAATAGCTTATTTAGCGGATTACCAATTTCTCATTAAGATGTTCTCTTTTTTTTTTCTTGTTTTCCCTGAAGCTATCGAATAACAAACAGGTTACCGTGTACAATTATAGCTTTTCATTTTTTTAGCTTTCTGATTAATTTTGGAGCAGACGAATCTTATATTTTTCAGGAGATTGACTATGTATTTACAATAAAAATCTTTTCGTTGTTGCTGTGTTTTTGAGACAGAAGATTCTAATTTCTTTTCCATTTTTTATTAAGATTAACGTGTTTAAATTAGTAAAATGTGTTCTCTTCCTTCTCAGAAAGCATAATCCGTTCATTTAAGAACTCATGCATCAGAAAAAGAACGAAGGAAACACAATAAAGAAGCTGAAAAGAGCACAGTATTTTTCCAATCATTTTCACTTCACACATTATGTTATTCATTTCATTATTTGTAAAAAATTTATAAGTATACAAATTTATATCCGCAAATGATTTGATTTATATAAAACTCTATTTTATTATGTTGCAATGTATCAAGTTATAAAACTTTATAAATTATCAATTTCTATAACTTTTTTAAATAATAAATCTTGAAAACTTTATATTGAGAATCCTTTTGGTATCATACTGTTTAATAAAAATTAATGGTTTTGACTTGATGATTCGACATTAATGATTGTTCATACTCTTTTCAAACGAATTAAGTTTACAGATATTTAAGAATTAAATAGTGCCTCTAAACTTGTATTTGTTCTTACTTTTAAAACTTTTACCATTATCGATTATTAAGCTTAGTTATTACAGTTGTAGTTAAGTAAACTAATTAATTTAAACAAATAATAACTAACTTTAAAAAAATAAAGTTATCGAAACAATTTATAAGTATGTTTTCCGTTTCGCGTATTGATTTTTCTTTCAAAAGAGTTGAAGATACTGTGGCAGTACGAGGATTAGAACTTGGTGCCTTTGGGTTCAAGTCTCGAACCTTAACCACTAGACAAAAGGAATTTCTGATGTCCAGAAGTGGATACGGACTTATAAACATTAGAGTAAGATGGTGCAGCACGGTGCACTACAGGAGCAACCCCCAGCTTGTTTGATATTATCTAAATATCAAGCGATAATTGCACTTCCTTATGTTCTGTGCATATGCGCAGATTGCTTCCCCTATTGCTTGTGCGCAGGCACGTGAAGACTATTGTTGCTATGAAATGCGTCATAGTCTTTGTGCTATGAAATATGTCATAGACTTTGAATTCGGAGAGCTGCGTTGCTGTAGGAGTTGTGGGGCTGCCAACTGGTGAATGTAGCAGAAGATGGAATTGATGTGATTTTTTTGGTGTTGCCATCTAGTAGTGTGGACTGAAGGTGGGTGTTGCGTGTTCTTCCGAGTCACCCTGTGGCAGTACGAGGATTCGAACCTGGAACCTTTTGGTTCGGAGTCTCGAATCTTAACCACTAGACAAAAGGAATTCCCAATGCCCGGAGGTGGATACGGACTTATAAACATCAGAGTAAGATGGTGCAGCACGGCGTGCTACAATACCATAAAATATAGAATTATTTACAATATAATGCATGAGCATTAGCCCTTGATGAAAGAGGGTATATTTCTTCATCGTAAAAATTTGTTAGATGAAATTTCTAATTTTGATTGTCCATTGTGTATCCTTTTTAAACAGTAGAAAAGTTTAAATGCCTATGATACAAATATTTTTTTAACTTGTGCTTTCTTTGACACTTCTTTACTTTCAACGTAGATTACTACATTTAAGGAATATTCGAACTTGCAGAAATCATAAACATATTTAAAGTCCAAAAAAATTAAAACAATGCTTAGATTTTTTTTATGTCCACAAAACTTTATTTATCTTTTATCTTTTATTTATTTGTTTATTTAATTATTTTTTATTATTTATACATATTTAAACAAAAAACACTTTATAAATGGGCACAAAACAAAATTACCTGTCACTTTTCTAAAATCTTATCGCAATTTACATTTTTTAAAATAATCCTACAGAAAATACAAACGCATTTTTGGATAAGCAATCAGTTTGCGTATCATAAAAAACAGGACTGCTTTTGTTATTTATTTTCTTTCAAAATAGTAAAAGGCTTCATAATATGCCTGTTTATTACATCTACAGGGTGATTCAAAAAGAAGGAGCAGATTTGAAATATTTATTTCTAATGAATAATAATAGATTGAGAGACATATTATAGATCACTTGACAGAGGAAAGTTCAAAGTTTTGTTTTGGATAATGTTTTGCATGCATTTGGATTATTTCGGTAAAAGCGAACATGCTCCAACACTGGTTTTTATCTTCGTGCAAGACGGTACTCCACCTTACTTCCACCACATTAGTATCTGAATGACACCATTTTTACCACTTGCGAATTCTATCCATGGGAGTTCATTAAAGACAGCGTGTATGTACTAAATATGCCTGCTACTCAACAAGATCCGTCAGATCTATTTGTTGCAGCAGTGGGTTCAATAACAAGGACCAGTTATTGCGTGTGTTGCAAGGAATCGATACCGACTCGACGTTCGTCACATAACAAATGGAGCTCATGTTCAATGCATACAATAAAACTTCGAACTTGTTGGTGATCATCTGCCTTGCCTTACGTCAAACTTATTGTTTGTGATTACTCTTGTGCCGGACGGTAGCAGTTTTAACGTAGGACTACATTCCTCCCATTGGGGTCTAAGGAAGGAATTTGATTCACACCCAAAAACTCCACAAAAAACGTTGTATGGGAGATCTTCTATATCTCGGTAACTACATATGTTAAAAACATAACTAATGTCTTATTTTAGAGATAAAGGGTAACAACAGAAGTCACAAAAAAAAATTGAAAATCGAAATGGTAGTTCAGCGACTACTGAGTTGCAACGTTAGGTAAAGATTCGCATGAATTGGTGACGCGATCCTCTATATCTCGGTAACTACATATGTTTAAATTCATAACTAATGTCTTATTTTAGAGGTAAAGGGTAACAGCAGAAGTTACAAAGAAAGTTGAAAATCGGAATTGTAGTTCAACGACTACTGAATCGCAAGTTTGCGCAAAAATACGCATGAGGTGCGCGCGCAAAATTGGCCGACGCTCTCGCTTGCCACGTTTTCGCGAGCGATATTTCGTGATTTATTTCAAAATTTTGTTTCAACAAATTTACTACAATAATGGCTCACATTTAATTACAAATTTAATAAATAGTGTGGTAGATTGTACGCCTATACATTTTACTGTACATAATGAACGTCGATTACAAGACATCGGCGTTGGAGATATTTGTATGACCGATATTACAATCAATGGTCATTCGCGTTGTATGCTGTCTTCTGTTTACATTCATCCGGGAGTTGATGCATCCCATTTGAAAATGTTCTTATTCGGCGTACTTATAAAATATTCAGAGACAAGTTTGCTGATCGATGAAGAGTTTCATATAGAAAAAGATGTTCCAATTATTGTTATGGGTGACTTTATTGTAGATGTCAAAAGGAATGAGAAATCTTTCGGTTTCATGAACAAGCATTTTGATTTAAACATCGTGCCAAGAAATTACCTTAGTACTCTGGGGAATTCATATATTTCGAGACTAACGTTTCTTTCACAAGAAAAATTAGTTCCGAATTATTAAATTATGTATGTTATCTTTGATATCATCGACCGATCCTACACAGAATTGTAACATATCCACACACAATTGAAGAGCAAACATTCAAACCGTGTTTTCTCCAAAAAAAGAAAAAACGAGTTAGTGATTTTTCTTTGAACTCAACATTAAATAGTACAACTGTATACTATTATTTTCAACTGAAACAAGTTTTATCCCATTATAAACCTACTTAGAAAATTGAGGTTTCAATCAAAAAGTATTACCGGCAGAGCTTGTTTACTGTTTCCTGAAAAATTGTATCTGAAGGAGAAAGCATGGTTTGAATGTTTGCTCCTCAATTATAGAATTCAAAACAAAAGAATTGACATTTTTAATTAAGAAATAAAACAATTTTCATTGTAACCTTAGTTTCATTTTATTTCGCCAATTTTCATACATTAGTATTTCAGAGAAACAAGAGAGAATTGAGAGTAACTTCGAGAAACAAAAGATAATCACAAGTAACCTCGAGAAACAAGAGTATCGCGAGTAACAAAAAGAACCCGAGAAGCTTCTAGAATTGCGAGTAAAGTAGTCCTACGCCTTTAACATCAGAGGCTGTTTGAAAAATACGTCCCCCCGTCATTTTGATTCAGTATGACGTCAAGTATGCGCCATGTATTTAATCTGTGTATATGAGTGTCAAGTGTGCTACCTACATCTCTTTGACTATGGAGCTGTGTGATGTGTCAGTGGAATGTATATGACATTTTAACAGTTCTTTTTAATGTCTAGCAAGAAGATAGATCTGACATTAATAAATGTTATTTCTAAATTGAAAATGGACTCTGTCTTGATTCAGCGTACTCTGCTATTTCTAACAGAACTTTCCTCTATCCAGTGATGTATCGCATGTGTCTCTGTCTATTGTCTTTAATTAGAAATAAATATTTTAAATCTGCTTCTTTTTTTTAATCACCCTGTATAATTTTGGTGTGAAGACCACAAACCGATTCTCATTAACTTGCTTGTTCAGCTTTAGAGTTATCGTGTAGCATACGGACAGCCGAATAAAAATTCAGTCGGATGTTGACACAGACCTAGAGTTGTAATTATAAAACCATTTGTCATATTTCATCTATAATAGGTATGGCGGTTATTGCAAAAATAACCAATTTTCTGTTATCCAGGTTTTTTAAATTCTTATAATCGCCCAAAATAACCGGTTTTTGAAATAACTGGTTTTCGGTGGGGGTTTTTTATAAAAAAATTAAACGTCGTTTATATTCAAATTTTTTTATTATATGCAGTTTTTGCTGGAAATAAATCCATTGGACAATATTTATCTATTCATAAAGACTCTGTCAGTAATCCGCCAACAACAGACGCCTCGAGGAAGCGGTAGTCGGCGATTGGCCTAAGATGATGAAATTCAAAGCTTCATAATTTGGTAAATTTTAGTCTAATCGAACCTAAAATGGAACCTGTCTTCCGATCCGGGTTTTTAACCTGGTTATTGAATTTAAATAAAATAGCCGGTTATAACCGAAAAAATCGGTTAACCGAAAGAAAAAAAACGGTTTTCGGTTAAAACCGGTAGGTTGTTCCCATCCCTAATCTATACAGCTCGTTGCGACATTAAGTTATCTATCTTGTCACATGCGCACGATCGAGCAGACAGACAGATAACCCACAGACAGATTTCGTCAAAAATTTAGTAGAATTTTTCCAATATCTCCATTTCCATTATTTTCATTTCCATTACTTCCATTTCCATTATTTCCATTTCCATTATTTCCATTATTTTCATTTCCATTATTTCCATTTCCATTATTTTCATTTCCATTATTTCCATTTTCATTATTTCCAATTCAATTATTTTCATTTCCATTATTTTCATTTCCATTATTTCCATTTCCATTACTTCCATTTCCATTATTTCCATTTCCATTATTTTGGTAAAAAGGCAGCATACCATATTTCATCCTTCTAGCTGCATTTTTGTAATTGTTTTCGCAGACAGACAGAAATAATTCCAGAAATGGTTTTCTCGCACACAGGCGGGTCTAAAGCATTTATCAAAATCTCAACATCCAATTGTTTCAGGATTGCAATACTCTCTCTTCGGATACTGGAATGCGAGAAAACAAACGCATGCACCAGTCGGCTTTGATTTCATCAAAATAGGGGTGGATGAAAGACTGAGGAGGAGTTATTTACTTTTTACTTAGCAACATATAGAACAGGGACGTCAAACTCAAATACCTGTACTGGCCAAATAAATAAGGACTAAGTTTATGGGAGCCGCAGAGGAAAAAATCCCTTAATTTCTTTTTATAGAAATGCAGGTTTATTTCGAAAAAATATACCTGCGTTGTTATGTATTCAAAAGAACAAGATCAACGGTCCCTTGAGATCTTTTCTCTGCTACAAACTTCGAGGTTTATCTTATTCACAATTACTTCTTGTAAAAAAGGTATAAGTTTATGTGAGCAATAGAGAAAAAAATCCCTAAAATTCTTATAAAAAGGCAGGTTTATTTCGAAAAAGTATACCTGCGTTATTATGTATTAAAAAGAACAATGGTTCCTTGGTATCTTTTGTCTACTACCAGCTTCGAGGTTTATCTTATTCACAATTACTGCTTGTAAATAAGGTCTAAGTTTATGTGAGCCGTAGAGAAAAAAAACACCCTTAAATTTTTATACAAATGCAGGTTTATTTCGAAAAAAATACCTGCGTTATTATGTATTACAAAGAACAAGAACGATGGTTCCTTGGTATCTTTTCTCTGCTACCAGCTTCGCGGTTTATCTTATTCATAATTACTATGCTTGTCATGAATGTCAGCAATTCTGTATCTGAAAGGAGACTTAGATCCTTTCATAAGTGAAAATTATTGATCGAAACCATTAAGTACTTCCAAACAAGGGAATGACTTCATATGTTAGTTTTTGAATGTTTTCAAACCTGGCTAGCAAATATTTCTAAAATTCAGGCTGCCCAACTACACTGAATGCTACCTTCAAATTTGTGCAGCATTTGGTCTCGATTACCTCCATCCATGTAACTCGACTAGTAAACGTCAGTCATCTAGTCATTAGCAATTGTTGTGGTTCGTTATTAATAATTTTGAATAATTGGGAATTTTAAAAATTGAACTACAAAATTTTTATTAAAAGTTTTGTTTTAGCTGCTATGTATGTTAGGCCACAAATACACTCGCTGTGAGACACATACGCCCCGCGGACAGCGAATTTCACACTCTTGATATATAAACATTGCACAAGTTGCAAATTTTAAAAAATATTATTAAAAAATATAATATTATTATTCAGAGAGAAAATGAATACCAATATCGAAAAGGAATAGCTAAAGGAGTAACTAGCCTAAAGCTGGACATTCACGAGAAAGAAAGGTTAAACCATTTGTCCTAACAACTGGTTTGTATTCCTTTCATTTCAGTCGAAAAATTAGGCAAACATTCAGAGATGTTTCAAAGTTTGTTTTGAGACAAGGTTCAAATTCTCAGAATTCTTCGCACCCACACTCCTCTTTCCCAACACGGGGGATTTCCAATTTCATTTCTATCCTCGACGCAAGGTCCCAATGTAAGCAGATCCTTTGTTTTAGAGCTACCCTCGCATCGATGTCCCAGATTGGAATTGGCGGATGAAGTTTTGGATTTTGAGTTCGTTGGAATTCCACCACTTCCAATTATTTGCCCCAAATTTCATAGGTTTTCGACCTTGACGATTGGTTTTTCCTGCCCATGTTCCAAAAATTCCGAAATGGACCAACGGTGAATGGCTCGCTTAAAGCCGGCAATTAATCTGTACTCCATTCCATCAATTTGTCCCAACACTGGTTTTTTTCCAACCATTGAAGTCGAAAAATCAGGCACGTCATTCATCTGAAGCTCCAAAGTGCGCTGGCAGTAGCAGAGAGCGATCTTCTCTCCCCCTCTACAGCTGCTCATCTATCCCCCTATTTCCCCCACTCAGCGGATTTCCGATAAAGGTAGCCTCGACGCGAGGTCCCAATTTAGCCAAATCGTTTGTTGTGCCGACTACCCTCGCTAAGGGTCCCAGCTAAAGAATCGGCGCAAGAAAGGCTGGAATTTGGTTTGGTTGGAATTCCATCGGTTCGAATAATTTATTCTACATTTCATAGATTTTCGACCTTCATGATTGCTTTTTCCTTCCAGTGTTCCAAAATTTACGTTTTGGAAGATATATGAATGGCCTGCTTAACAAAGAATTCCAGAATAGCCCTCTTCTTACTTACTGAGTATCACCCCTCTGCGGAGTAAAATCGTCCAAAAGCGATAGGCATGGATTCCTGAAACGAATAGTATGTCTGTTTTTGCTAACTCCTTTATTTTCCTTTCATAATGCTGAACGATCGCATAAAATCTATTTATTTACATTATAAAGTTTCACTTCTTATCCATAATCAATTTAGTAATATCAGCAATGCTTTTGTTTGATTTTTCGAAGTAACGGAAAATAAAAACTTGGCTGCAAAATTCATCAGTACTATCTCACCCTTCTCACGGTTGCATTTCACGTTCATCTTCGACAGAATGACAAAATAAATTGTTTTCTGTCCTCGTTTGAGACTACTAGTGCAGGGTACAGAATGCTTTTTTTAATGTCAGTAGGGATTTTTTTAATACCATTAATCATACGGAGAGGGATTTTTTTCGTAACTGTAACTGAAAGAGAGGTGGCAGAATCACCGGATGGAAAACATTTGTTAAATGTTTTGTTTTTGAGCCCTTTTTTTTTCAAAAAAAAGAGGTGGAACGAAATTCGCTTATGAAACAAAAGTCGTTATTTCATTCTAAAGCAATTTGCACTTGGATTGAAATGTTGCTTTTCTATTTTGGAAATGAAATGTGGATTTTTCTCTCTCTTTCTAAAACAAACTTTAGATCATTGCTGAAAGGAAAAACTGACAGAAAAATAGGAGAGGTTTATTTTATTTAGATTAATAGAAAAGGAAAAAAAGATGGTCTTAAAAATGAATCCTCTTCTTTAAAGAGAATTTAATTTAAGACACACTCGGCCTCGATTTTTACGTAATTTGGCCTCAAAATTCTTATTTAAAATGAATTCCTGTTAATACTAATTTCACTTTGAAAAAATGAATGTAGTATATTTAAATAATTATTACAGTGAATGTGTATATATATGTGGCGAAGCTTCTCTGATCATTAAATCTGTGAAAAACAGGCTTGTTTAAAATTTTAGTGTCAAAAGCAAGAATTTTAGAACTTTTTTAAAATTTTGAAAAAAGACTGTTTTGTTAATGTTATAAAGGTGAAAGTAAATAATTTTATGGGTTATAATTTTGAATAGTGAATCTGAACATATTTAAAGCCATTTGTCACTTGAAAGTGTCCTTTTTAAGCAAAAAGTTTGTGAAATGGGTTAACTCATCTTTAGAAAACTTAAATTTTCTTAGGTTTTAGCACATAAGTATCTACCCAGCGAGAAAAGTTGTATCTTTCTTGGCTAAATAATTATTGCAGTGAATGTGTATACATGTGGCGAAGCTTTTCTGATAATCATTTCTTAAAAATAACATGTTTAAAATTTTTGTGTCAGAAGCTAGAATTTTAGATTTTTTTTTAATATTGAAAAAAGGCTGTTTTGTTAATGTTCTAAAGATAAAAGTAAATAATTATTATGGGTTATAATTTTGAATAGTGAATCTGAACATATTTAGAGCCATTTGTCACTTTAAAGTGTCCTTTTTAAGCAAAAAGATTGTGAACTGGGATAACTCATCATTCGAAAACTTAAATTTTCTTAGGTTTTAACACATAAATATCTATCTACCCAGCGAGAAAAGTTACATCTTCCTTGGCTAAATAATTATTACAGAGAGTGTGCATACATGTGGCGAAGCTTTTTTGAGCGACAATTTATTGAGAAATGTGGATATTTAGAAGTTTGTTGGAATGAAGCAGGGCTAATGAAACTGTTGAAAAAACATTCAATTGTATGAACCAAGAAGTTTTAAGTGCCTGATTTCTGATTGATGAAAATAATTTTGATTTGTAAATATTTTATCATACATTTTAGCATTAAAATTTCTTTTTAACATTTACATATATATGGTATAAAGGTAGAATTTTAATTTTATAATTTGATTATTTAGTTTTTAGTAATTAAAAGTTTAGTTTTAGTTTTTAAAAAAAGAATTTAGTTAGAACTTCCTGCTATTCAAATAATTTAAATTTACTTTTAGTAATTAATGTATTTACAATTTCCTGTTACTAGCAGGCACTCATAACTGTACAGAGAGCGAGCGAAGCTAGCTGGGATCACGTAGTGATATCAAAAGAATCACAACGTGATTCTTGGGGGTTGACGAGCGGAGCGAGTAGGGGGTGTAACCCCCTAGCAAATATATTTTTAAAAAAGATTTATCTGCACATTTTCAAGCAAATAGGCAAAAAACATTTTCTTTTCTGTAAAACAAACATTTCCACTTAATGACAGCATTACATTATTTTTTGCTGGTGTATTTTTAGTCAGTGGTTGCTAAAGTGTGCACCATGGAACCCTGGGGAGACTCGGCTTTCTCGCTGGAGCGAAGCAAAATATTACATAACTTTAATGATTTTATTTTCAGTTTTAATTCAACTTCACATTTCGCGATGTTTTTGCAGAATATCCATCATCGATTGTCACCCAGATTGTGAAATTGATAGGAAAAGATGACAATATTTATAGTTTGACATGGATTCAAGATCCATTTAACGCCGCTTCTCCATCTGCATTTAGTGCTGCAGATGGCTGGTGTGGTGCAGAAGTTTGGAGAAGGGTGTGACAGTTTGGGTGGTCGTCGTCGTCATCTGGTCGAGGTTCACAACTACGAGGTCCGTAGCAAATATTGCCCTCGAGTTGCTTCGAAACAGGACGTTAGTGTAACTAAACTAAACTGCTGCAGAAACAAATGCGATCGAGTTGTCTTGTTACAATTCATTAAAACAAAATTTGGCAGCATGGAATTGGCTGGGTTTTGGTTAGGATAGATAAGTATCCGCTCTTAGGAATTGACT
>BGPR01045640.1:0-12265 GCA_013235015.1 Araneus ventricosus | reverse complement strand
TCACATGATAACCGTAATTGCACATGTTATCTAGATGTGACCAGTTTTTGCTATTTAAAAAAATTTAATAAGTTTCGGTATCTATTCCCCTTGTTTATTTACTTCATTGATTAATACCATTCATGTGTTCGTATGGATGCGACCATTTATTGTATATTTGTTCCTTTTTTTCCTTCCCTCTTTACTGTTTGGAATTTGCATTTGTATCATTTAATTTGAAACTTCCTTCAACCCTTTTTTGTATTTTACTTACTTCTGTAAGCCTTGTGTTGTACTTGTTGCTGCACAAGGAGTTTTTCTCAAGAGATTGCAAAAAACAGAGAAATATATATACAGTGTCGAAGGATGCGCTGTGACGTCATGTACTTTGTCTCAATATTTTATTATGGCGGTGCGTTTAAAGTGCATCATGTGGGCGTAAATTGTTTGAGCCATTGTTTTTTGAGAAGAGTTTCACTGCACTTTTTTTACTAAATGACCAGTATAATGCTCTATTATAATGCTCTTCGTATCTATCTTCTTTGCCCAATTTAATAGTGAATTTCAAACTCTTCTGATTTCTACAAGCATATCCAATTTCATATTGAAATAGTGCATTATGCACTGAAAATTTTTTGGAAAAATGCAAATTCTTTGTATAAGTAAAGATTATTTATAAAATATTTTGAAAATTTTCACTTCTGCATATTGTTAGGTTTGCATGTTGATTCTACAAGTTAAGTATAACTATTTTAAGAAAAGAAAGCATCTTTTTAGATGCTGTGAATGATTGACAAGACAAAAAATCGTAGGTACTCCAAACAATCTCGGCCAAAACTGCTGGAATTTAAAAAACTTTCAGGTTTTACCAATGTCATGTTGTCTTAATTCGACGGTCAGCGGTGTCTACTAAAATTTATGGTAATTATGGAAAAACAATCGACCCTAACTGTGCCTAAACACTGAAAACTGCAAATTCAGTAAGATCTACAAAATGACGGATAGCTAGCTTAACCGCTTAACTTAAAAACCCGAGAATACTCGTGCATCAAATTATCGCATTTGTAGACTTAAAACTAAAATTTCATCATTAATTAGATTTATAATTTTACGCAAAATTTACGTAGAATCTGTAAACATCTCAAGTATTATAGGCCTTCTGAGATGAATGAAAACGACATACCCCTTTCTAAAACAGAAAGGATAATTTTATTAGATAACAAAGAAAATGAAACAGTCAAGGGCTTAAAGATAAATCTCACAATTACATAATATGAATTAAATTTTATGGACAGTGGAATTTATAATTAAAGAAAACGGATGAAATGTTTTCCATTCCGACATTTTATTTCTGAAATATGCGACTAAAATAACGTAAAAAAAAGTGCCGTTAATAAAATAAATAATCAATCAGTTTAAAACTGTAAGTATTAAAGATAGGTCTAATAATATGTTTCAAATGGTTTTCCCTAAAAACTATTTATTTTTTTTAGATTTTTATGTCTTCATGCAATTTAATGTTAGAGGAAATTGTATAACATTTATTACAAGGATTTCTGTAATGCTTAATCTAAGAAAATGAGGGACTTGGAGAACAGAACACCACATAACTGGGAGTGAATAAGGCCTGAATGGTATTGGGTGACGGATTTTCCATTGGAGGACGGATTTTCCATTGGGTGACGGGTTTTCCATTGGGGACGGATTTTCCATTTGGTGACGGATAACTTAAAATAGAAGAAAGAGATAAAAATAGAGGAGGCACCGCCTGGTGAGTATGAACAATAAGCATTCTATTATGCTCTAAGGCAAGTCTGTGTATCCATTTCAGGCTTCGACTTAAGTAGAAAGCTGAAAGATAATTTAAGTTTCAAAAACACAAAATTTGGTTTTAAAAAAAATTCTACTTTAAAGATAAGCGTAGAAATATTTCCTGAAAACAATCAAATGGAATAAAGAAACAATGCACAGATTTGACAAGACTGAAATTTCGCTTGAAAATAATGAAAAATTAAAAATCAGACCACATGGATTATTAAATTTATTTTAAAATTAAGTTTTCATTTTTTTTTCAAAAATGCATTTAGTTAAATATATATTTTGAAGCTATTTAGTATACAGTACCACCGATTAACCGAACTAAAGAGGAGAACGATTTTTTCGGTTATGCCATGAACATCTATTAGTATTTTGTATCTAATAATACTATGTAAATATGAAATGTTTTGAGTGTGAACCGAATTTGAAACTCTCTTGGCAGGCCTATGTTCTTTATTAAAGTCGGGCGCAATATTCGCACATGCGAGTTCGGTCGCAATGCACCTGACAGGCACAGGTAAACAATATCGCAATTAATATTGTTAATACCCATTTTTTTAATTTTAGTATTTTAAAATTAATAACTGACCTTCTAGGGGAGACTTTAAAGAAAAAAAGTGGGGATACCTTTGCAAAAAAAAAAAAAAAAAAGAAAGGCGCAGTTCGGGTCCGCGCCATAAATTTTTCGGGGAAACGTAGGGATAAAATCATTAAACAAGTGTATTAATACGTAATTTAATTATTCTCTCTTTCATCCTTTAATAGGATCTCTTTAATACGATATTTACATAGAGTAAAATAATGTTTACAGAATAGATTAATCACAAGCTAGCACAGACCACAGTCTACTACTTGTGATAAACTAGTGATTTATCTATTCTGTTATCTATCCTTCTCACGAAAAAGCTACGGCTTGGAGCCGAACTGTGCCTCTCTTATGTTTTATTTAGAGTAATTTTTGTTGGCGCCATCTGTTGACAGTATATAGAACTACATTTCGCGTATGCGCAGTAAAACATTATTTACTACAAATGCTCATATTTCCCGTAACATTCAAATTTTAATACAATGCTTCTTTTACGTATTGTCAACCATTCTGTAAGTTTCGTACAATTCGAAAGAAAACTCTGCATGTTATAATTCAAAAACATGCGGAGTTTGAAATTTTCAATTTAATACCGATTTTTACTTATATTCTGATAATAATTTTTATTGTATCACTTTGGGTCTTAGTAATACTGCTCAGACTCTTTAAAATGACACCAGAATCAACCTCCTAGCTAAACGCGTTTCCACGCTGCACTTATTTATAATCTTACATAAAACTAATTCTTAACAATCACGCGCATGCGCCTACACTGGTACGATGACATCACAGTCAAAACAAATACTATGCGACAAACTCTTACATATATGATCTATCCGTTGTAGGGTCAACCATTCTTTTCGCATTATTAGTCTCGTAGTTATTAGCGATTCAAATCTGACGGTATTTTGTTACACAAGAAAGTTCGACCGACTATCACTGTAACGAGCGGAAAGACGTCTCCACGTCAAAAAGGCCTGCTTTCGGGATTATTTCCGTGTAGTATAGTACATGTTTTTTGGATCTGCGATTTCAGATAACCCGAGTTTCGGTTAACCCGAGTTCGGTGAATCTGGGTTTTACTGTAGTTGTATATGTAAACTCCAAGTCAGTAATTTAAGAAAGAGTTGCGTCTCACGTAAAACACGCAACCTTTGAAATCGGTCAAAAGTTCTGCAGACCATCCAAGATGCTAGCATTTTTCTCTTTAAAACGAAATGTGCATTTTCGTCGTATATTTCCAGGTTTCAGTTTTAGCGAAAGAGAAATGTGAATCTGATATCCATCTGTTTTCTGGCTTCTCATTGCTTTTTTAATGGGAATCATTTCGTATTCTAGTGCAGTTTAAATCATGGTTATTACAGAAGTATCTGTTTAACGTGTTGTCGTATGAAGATGAAGGTTATTAAGGAAAAGGCGCCATTAAATTATCGTTAGCGCGCATTCACCCAGAGAAGGTTTCGTAACGAGAAATTTACGGACGAAGAAGTCTGAAATCTTGATTTAGCGGAAGATGTTCTTTAAGAAGTAGAAAAGTTTCTCGAATCGTGCATAATATCAAAATTGTTCGGACTTTCACACCACCGTAAATAACGTCTGAAGATAAATTAAAGAAATTTAAAAACTTTCCTTAAAAACCAATAAAAGAAGAGACGCAACACGTTAGTAATGTAAAATTTAGCCAATAAATAATTTTGAATGAATTAGTAACTGGTTCCAAAAAATAGGAATTATTACAATTATTATATTTAATGTGTATTATTATAATTTTAATGTGACGCCATGCAACATGGACTTTTAGAACCACAGTGTGTTTTTAGTGCTTTTCTAGTAAATTTGCATGTTTTCGTTTTAAAACTTTTATGTGTTTACATTTTTATAATTAATGTGGTTTTGAGCGTTGAACTGTTCTATTCTCTGGAGTTACTTTTTTTCTTTGTGTTTTAACTCACTTTGTGGCTTGTGTTCCTTACATGTTTTTGATCATGCACTCTGCAAATGGTGTCATCTCTGTAGTGTGCTCTCTTTGAATAAATAAATAAATAAATAAATTTCTTGTTTTAAGAGTAATCGCAAACGAACTCCGACCAGTCTAGGCATGCGGATGGAGCTGAATGACACGGCCGCCACGACAATTAACCGAGCACTGTGGCCCCCGCATAATAACCCCCATTAAGAGCGTTTCATGTGAAGACCCCTCAGACAGAGGTATGACCCGTCATCGCGGGAGGTAATTTAACCCCCACCATTACTATATCCCACCGAAAGCGAGACTCTGCTTACTTATACGGCAGGTTTTGTTATAAAAGTAAAAAAAGCAGAGTAATTTTTTTTAAAAAATATTTTTTATTGAAAATATTTTTCAGTTGTAGTTGTATTCAAGTCTCTCTGAACGTTTGGCGCAGTATGGCCAAATTGACCCTTGTGCCATTAAACCCAAACCAATCAGTCATTACTCAACTCTCGATCAAGTTCTCAATAAATAGTGCATACACTTAAAATATAGAAATAGAAATTCTTCAAGTAAATAAATTAGGACATATATTATATCAGTTGATTTGTTGGCTAAAAAGTAAAAACCTATACAATAAAGACATCCCAAAACTCTTGCGGATCATGCAAAGAGTTTGATTTTCAAAAGTAAACTAAAAGCATTTCGAGAAAATAAAGTAGTTTTTTATATATAAATAAGCTCATTTACTAATACAGAATGTCAAAAAAATATAAACATACTTCGAAAAACTATTAGATAAACTTTTGATAACATATATCAAAATTTCAATAATTCATTTTGTTAAAGTTGGCAAATTAATTTATTTAATTTTGTAAATAAAAGTATATTAGTCAGGAACTCAAATCTCTTGTCTTTTTCTATTGTTGCAAAAATGCAATGTACTTATTTTCAGGATTTTCTACCACTATTGGCAATGTTTTCAGACAGTAAATAAACGTGGGTGATAATAAATACAGTGCAAAATAATTGTATTAATCTCACAGCTTAATATTTTCCCTCTTGACTCATTTTCAAGTTTAGACTATATTTAGTACCACAACATTTACGAACCAACATAATGATACCGGGTAATTTAATACAAATCCCACATAATTGTCCGCTTTTATACTGTTCCATGTTATCTTTCTAACACGATAACTAGAGTAATTTTGATTGGCTTTGAACCGGCGAGTAATATAAGGTATGAAGGGTGAAAATTCCGGCCGAGTTCGTAGAAGGGCCACCCAAATTAGGTAGGGTGGGAATGGGGAGGGATTGAAATTTTCATTTCCCATAACTTCTTTACAGTCGAAGTTAGAAAGATAAATCAAATTAGACGAATATCGTCATAACGAACAACTTCTGCATTGAATATTTTTCGATAGCTGCAGTTGCTTAGAAGTTAGGGGCTGAAAAATAAATTATCAACCCCTTAATATCGTCTGCTTTTTAACCTAAGCTTGGGACACCTCGTTGGAAAACTGTCACAAGTTGAATTCTTTTCACCCTCCCTGCAAAATCTTGCCCCAATTAAAAATACTCCAGTAATCGTGTTCCCAGGATAACATGGGACAAATTAGTGGAAAGCGCCCTACACCGCATGACAGGTTGAGTTCCAAGCATATATTGTGTGGTGATTTGTGCTTGTCTTGTGATATTCTATCCCCTCCTAACGTAACTATAACGAGTTTTGAAATACTCTGTATGTTGATCTGGTTCTAATTCCATTTGATTTAATATAACTAGCAAAGTCCATGAGTTAACCCTCTATCTGCAGATTTTTTTGAATTAATATTTACATGCAACGTTTGAAAACATGTTTAAATAAGCGAATCGTTATTTACATGCAAGGTTTTATCAGTGTAATATGATTCAACGTTTCAAAAGTTCTAAGCAAATCCTTTAGCTTGCGAAAATCGCAGGATGCTGCAAAAAATGGACTTTCTCCCAATCCGCGGAAATCGAGGGATAAGCAGTCAGAGGGTTAAGAGCACGTGATAAAGGTGAAGTGTGGAATCTACTATGGATCAAAGTGATCTTGGAGCCCCTAGGTATCACCTGAAGAAATTTGAATTTACTCCAATGTATTTTCTAGGGGATTTTCAAAAGAAACTATCCCACATATGTAAGATAAATTGATCTATCTATTATAGATCAATATGAGATAATGACTTTGTTAAAAACTTGATTGTCTTCCGAGGATTCCAAATTATTTTCAGTTTAAGAAAATGGCATTGCATTTAAATATTAAGCAAAAAGTTAGCAGTAGAAGGAATGAAATAATTGTGTAATTCAAATGGGATATAATGCGTAAATAACGTAACAAAACTATTTTAAGCATGAATAAATCTTTATATAATTCAAGCTGTGTTAGTCCCTTTCTTATCTAAATAGCTAATGGGATTTTATATTAGAATTCACTTTTGAAAATAGACTTTTTTTTTCATCCCATGGCATTTCTAATGGCAACCAATTTTGCGCTCTGGATTTATGCTTAGAGTTATTCAGAAGGAAAAGCACTTTACAGAGTTCTCAATACGTTTTGTTAAAAGGAGTTCATTCAAATGATTTCATTTGCCAACTTCCTTTAACGCCAGAACGAATATGGAGTGTTTATCTATGATAGCTGAAAAAGAAATACACTTTGACGGAGTTCCGTTTCGTTAATAGAACTCGAAGGATGCATGCCATTAAGAATCGTATCGCCAGTTCAAAATGATTGGAGCATATTTACTAAATGCATTTTACTTTTTTTTTTGAACTTATTCAAGGTCACTGGTTTTTTCTATTTCGGTGGAAAGGCATTTATGTGTCAGGATTTGGAATACATATGGAATAGATATTTGGAATATATATGGAATACATTTGGAATATATATGGAATACATTTAAAATACATATGGAATACATTTAAAATATACATTTGGAATACACATTAGGGTAGATCGAAAAGTATAGGAAAAAAATTTTTTTTTGAAATTATTTTTGGCATGGGGCGGAAAAGTTGTGTCTTAAGTATATTAGTTTATATAATTTTTTTATTTAAATTCATTTATATCTTCCGGTGCCCCAAGCGCTTCAAAAATAGTTAAAAATTGAATTTTTTATGAAAATTTACAATTTTTTTTGTTTTGAAATTATTTTTGGCATGGGGTGGGAAAGTTGTATCTTAGGTATATTAGTTTACATATTTTTTTATTGAAATCCATTCATTTCTTCCAGTGCCCCAAGTGCCCTAAAAATAGTTAAAAATGATATTTTTTCTAAATTTATAAAAAAAATTTCAAAATTTCCTTTAGCGCCGGGTAAGAAAGTTTGTTTTGGGTATATTAGTTTACGTTTTTTTTTTATTATTAGAATTCATTCATATCTTCTGCCCTCCAAAAAGTTAAAAATTGATATTTTTACAAATATCTATTAAAAATTGTGAATTAATGAAAAATATTTGAAAAAATTGGCAGACTATTCAAGTATTAAAGTACAAACTTATAAATAATTATATTATTTAATTTAAATTTTACATGAAGTATAAATTTAATAGTCAAAGTAATAAATCACAAGACTTATAAAAAGTGAACTTACATCATAGATTTTTTAATTCTATTAGTTTGAAGATTTACATATTTCTAAACAATGTAATCCTTTTTGGTATTATAATGCTTGATAAGACTTCTTGATTGTATCCTATTCAATATGAAGCCGTGTCTCTTTTCTTCATATACACTTTCCAACGCTTCAGACACTAAGCGAAAACATCCTTCTACAGCTTGGGTAAGGCATGGATATTTCCTCCGTTTTTCTAGCTTTTTACCATGGCCTCAATTTCTTTAAATGGAATATTCATCAAAAGAGGTGGTGTTGCCAGTTAATAAGTGCAAAATAATCCTTTGCTTTAAAGTGTATTTTTGGTACTTGAAAAATTCTTATTCTGATGATCCTCTGTTTTCATTTCTAGCACAAATTAGTTTTCGTAGTGCTAAAGCTCTTATATTCTCTCTGTTATCTGTGAGCTTTGACAATAGCAAATTTTCAGGATGACAAAAGAAGCTATTTCTTTGAATAAAAGTGTGTACTATATTTATTAAACTGGGTTCCAAATATCTAGAAAATGAGATAAGTCTCCAAATATGAAGCGCTGGTTTTGTTATGGAGGGCTTTGTCTTGACATGGAACCACACAGGTTGCATATACCTTCATAATATATGTTGCAAGAATAATAAGATTGTCAGATGGTTTATCTGTGACGACATATAACCTTAAAATTCTACCTGCAATTGTTAGCCACCTTAAGTGAGAAACTGGACCAGGCTTTCTTAATGCCATGTCAGAATAACATTCACCATGTGATATCGCTAAGCAAATATCATATAGATATTGCTGATCATTGCTGAGAACCATTCCATCTATATTATCTGACATATTATCCACACTTATTGAAGAAGAAGGAGCTACAGGTAGCTCCTCGCAGGTTTTGATTGCTTTACCAATTGGTCGGTAAATATATATATATAACGCTTTTTCCCATGTTATCTTGTGAACACGATAACTGGAGTAATTTTGATGTAAATTTAATCACCTTGAGATATGATGTAAGGATAGTGAAAATCTCGGTCGAGTTCGTAGATGGGCTATCCAGCTCAAAGGGGGTGGAAATGGTGGGAGTGGAAATTTTCATTTTCCCATAATTCCTTTACAAATGAAAATAGAAAGAAAATTCAAATTAGGCGAATTATTGTCTTATCATAACGAACAATTTTTGCATTTAAACGTTTTCTATAGCTACAATTGCTTAGAAGTTATGTGCTGAAAAAAAAGTGATTCTCCCACCCTTCCCCTCCTCTCTCCCTAACTTAAAGTACGTTTTAACCTAATCATGTTACCCATTGTTGGAAAGCTCTCGTCATTTGCAGTTTCTTCCACCCTCTTTCATTCTTGTAGCTCCAATAATTATGAGAATAGAGGGCTAAATGTTCTTTTCCGTAGTATTATTAGTAGAGAAGTATATGCATAACGCTTTGGGCCGTGTTATTTTGTAAACACGATAACTAGAGTAATTTTGATTAGATTTTAACTGGCGACGGATATGTTGTAAGGACGGTGAAAATCTCGGCCCAGTTCACAGATGGGCTAACCAGCTCAAAGGGGGTGGAAATGGTGGGGGACTGAAAATTTCATATTCCCATAATTCCCTTACGATTCAAGATAGAAAGAAAATTCAAATTAGGCGAATTATTGCCTTATCACAACAAACAACTTTTGTATTGAAACTGTTTTGATAGCCGCAATTGCTTAGAAGTTATGAGCTAAAAAGCCATTTTCAATCCCCTCCCCAACTTACATTTCCCCATAGCTCTGTTACTACTAAAGATAGAAAAAAATTTCCAACTAAGCGAATTATCACCTTATGATAACGAATAACTTTTATACTAAAAGTTTTTTGTCTGCTAGAATTACTTATAAGTTATGAGCTGAAAAGCGATATTCAATACCCCCTCCCCCAATAGGGTATATAGCCCCATAGGGTATGTACCCCCAATAGCGCATATAGTATGAGCCATGAAAAAAGTTTTAGTGAAGTTTTGTAACAATTAATTTTTAAATTTAATTAAGTAAATAGTTAATTTTAATTACTCAAATAGTTTTAATAGTTAATTTGATAATAGCTTTTTGACAGAATACTTTAATTTGATATTTAACTATACATGGAGGGACCATGATTTGTTTAATGAAATCAATATAAAGTAGCCGAAAACGATAGATATTTAAATAAGAGTTTCCTATATCCTTTTCACTATTGAAAAATATCTCCTTAACTTTAAAATTGTTTGGGATTTTCTGCCTGAGTATTTGGTTTTAACCGTCGATGGAGATTTAAATTTACTGTTCAAATTGGCTGCATTCATATCCTATGCTTTAAGCACATGTATTTAATTTGCCACTCACAATGTTTAATAATTTTTATTCTCTTATGTGTTTAGAATTTAGTGACTATTATCTCTGTAACCAGGGAGTTCTCTAAATGAGCCCATTTTAGTAGTATTTAAGTGTTTCCATGTCATGTGATTTTACCATATGACAAAGTAATGTTCGCACAATTATTTAACCTAGATTAAATAAATTAATTTTTAAATCTAGAGTCTTTCTTCATTCGTGCCAAGAGTCAATTTCTTGCTACTGTTTCAGATAGGCTGGCTTAATGTTATCTAGGATATATTTGCACTGCTGAGATGTTTATTTCTTTATGACTCCTACCTGTTGGATGATTATGTGTTGAGATATAAAAAAATTGACTAATGTACTGACCGATAAATCTATCATAACTTTTTGGAATGAAAAATGGAATGATAAAACCTTGATATAGCAAAAAATTAAATGATATGGAAACAGAATCACAGCGTAAATACTGCAATGCGTAGAAACAATAAAGTGATGGGCTATGTCTGTATTGATCAATATGTAATATTTCATGACTTTTGTAACATTAACGTAAAGGAATCTACCTTTGCCTTAAAGCTTGCCGAAAAGGGATTTTTTTATATGAGAGAAAGTAAACCCCTGGTAGAAAAAAATGTAAATGTCCCTAATTAGAGCAACGCGGAGAAAATTATGATGGCCATAAAAATATCATAACTGAGTTTACATCTCGTAAAAATGCAATGCACATCAATAAGATAGTTAAATCTAAACACCTTATACATTTTTGTACTGTGTATTTTCCATGTTTACCAATAAATATATTGTAGTATAAATGAATTAAATTAAAAATGTTTTTAAAAACGCATTTAAATAAGGATATTTTTATATTAATATTTTATATTAATATTATAATAATAATTTACAAAAAGAATATATTTTATATGAAATATTTTCAATTATTTAGTCTTTTATTGATAGTTCTTGAAATCATTTTTTATCCAAAATTAACTTCCAGATGGATCCATCGGTATGAAATCCAGAATGTAATTGAACTAATCACTTGACAAGTTTGTTTAGTTTAGTTTTATAACCATCCCGTTTTGAAGCAACGAGAGGACTATTTCGGCATAGAACTCGTAATTTTGAACCGTGGCCAAATGACTAGAACGACACCTGAGCTTGCAACCCCCTCTCCAAACTTCCGCACCATGCCAGCTGGAGACGTTTGGCCAATGCGTATGATTTAGGGAGCAACATCTTCAGTCGAATCTGGCTTTGAACCTGGAACCCTCGGACCCCGAAGCAGAGCTATGACCTTATCACTGGACCCTCTAATAAATTAGCTAATAATTATGTTCCGAAAATATTTAAATAGGGAAATGTCATCGAGATTACCCAAGTGTTCAAAAAACCTTGAAACAAGAAATTGAAAATCTTTGGCACACATCATGAAGCGAGTGCAAAATCGATTAGAAAATTCCATCTTTACAAACTTGAAATAAGTTAAATTTTAACAAAAAGTAATAAAAGTAAAATGCATTTTATTTCCTCTCTCCTGTTTCATAAGCCGATCAGCCGATATGTTTGACGTTTGAATACAAACACCAAAGTCTTCATTCTTTTTTCATTAATTCATTTCATTTAAGCCATTCATTTCATTTCATTCATTTATTTTATTTCATTCATTTATTTCATTTCATTTCATTCATTTATTTTATTTCATTCATTTATTTCATTTCATTCATACATTTTATTTCATTTAAGATCAAAAGGTATAGTAAACACATATTCATTCATTTCATTTCATTTATTCATTCATTTCATTTATTCATTCATTTCATTTCAATTATTCATTCATTTCATTTCACTTAAGATTCTTCATTCATTTCATTTCATAAATTTCATTTTATTCCATTCATTTCATATAATTTAAGATTCTTCATTTCATTTCATTTATTCATTCATTTCATTTCA
>BGPR01045638.1:0-12265 GCA_013235015.1 Araneus ventricosus | reverse complement strand
GGCCATTCCTCGGATCGTTTACTCTGCTGGAAAGAAGTGCAATTGCGGTAAAGATTGAGAATTCGTTGGGAAAGCGATAAAAACTTGTAGATGCGGGGTAGGAAAAGTATGAGTTTGACATCTGTTTTTCTCGCAAGTTGCACGGTTTGAGTTATGGATCATTCACATCTAAATACTTGAATCTTCAGAATTCCCCAAATAATGGTCAAAGATAATATATTAATATTTCTTAAAACCCAGTATGATAATATTTCCTTACTGTTTTCTTCAAAAAAAATAAATAAATAATTTATCGTCAAAGACATCAATCTCACATCTAATAAATAAAATAATAAACAACTATTACTTTATACATAAATGTGATTCAAAAGTGCACAATAAGAATAGCATTTGAAACTTAACGAAATCTAACTATCTTTCCCCATTGGAAATTTAAAACAAACACATTTGGCGTTTTTGTGAATTTTTAATGCAGCTATGAAAGCTCAAACCTGCTTTCATTCGAGTTATTCAAAATGAATTCATTAAATTTTTATAATTTGTTTAAAAACTGATACTAATTTAAGAGTGACTGCTGAATAAATCAGTAAATATCAACTGTCAAATTAAATAAATAAAACCTCCATTTAATATCATACTTCTAATTAAACTTTTAAATGACTTATGACAAATTGTATCTTAAGTATCAGTAGTTCCTTTTGGATGCACAAAACATTTATCTAATGCTTATTACTTTTTTCTTCAATTTCCTGTTGAGCGTAATGCAGATTACCTAAACTGTATGGAACAGAAAAGTTCAGAAAGAGTAATTTGAAAGTAAGTAACCAACTAACCAAAAATGTAACAGATATTATACTTCATTTTTGGAAGGAAATGGAGGCTGTTAAGGACTGTCGATAGGTCGTATATCTGGGATTGTATGTTTTAATCTCAGGTGGTTTTAAGGGCAATCGAACAAGGCCATCCAATGGTCATTTACGATCAAGAAAAGTTCTGAAGACGCAGTAATAGTTGCATCGACAAACTAGAACATAATCAATATACTTCGAAACTGCTCAAAAAATTGCCAAATTCAAAACTCTTTTTCAACACCCACTTTGCACTTCCGTGAAAGTATGTGGAATCTATTTATGACATTTATTTATATAAAAGTTACATCTCACTTTCAAGAAAAAGTTAAAATAATTATTTTTAGTTATTTCGTTGATCAACTTTCACATTTGAAATAAAAAGAAAAATATTAAATGCATTTTTTCGTGCAGGATCATAACTTGAATATTTGAAACCAAAATTAGACAAAAAGATGGCAATTAAATCGGTATTTTATTATACATAACTTTTTGACTCGAATGATGACGTAAAATAGTGATGTCTTTGACAGTAGTATCCGATGCTTCTGCCAGAAATAATCAGACATTTTATTCAGAAAGCAGCAATGAAAAATCGTTGCTGGAAAAAGTAATTTTATTTTAAAATAATTTTATGGATGGTATATCTGAATTTCTTGTTGCATAACATCTAGATACATTTTATATTTGCAACTGAAGAAAAGTATTATCCTCACATGAAAGTTTCAGATTGGTTTAGTTAAATTAACGTCACGATTTGAAGGCACATGAGGCCTGTAATGAAACTGTTATTTTAATTTTGTATCCTGATGAGACAGAACAGGATGGCATCAGAGGATCATTGCACTTCCTCGTCATACTAAACGAAAGACATGACGTTGTCGAAGTCTGATATAGCCGGGTAAAGACATAATCCGAGTTAATTCGTTTTACATATTGTAGGTTTGGCAGACAATTCAAAATTATTCGGTCTTTAAGTGGTTAATGTGCATCTATATCACATATACAGAAGATCTTTGTGGAATCGGGCAGGGAAACTGAAACCTTTAGATTTATGAGTGAAGACCTCGTTAGAAGACCAGTGGCGCCCTTATTTAGAAGGGAACTAGAAAGTAATCTTTTTTCTTTCTTCTTAGCATTAAATTCAAACATGCAAGGTATTCGAATACTACCGAGCAAGCTGTGCAGGTACACAATGCTTGTTCTGTGTACATAAAAGTTTTCCAAAAGGACCGTACCTTTACGAAGCATAGCTTTTGAGAAAAATGCAAAAAATGTATGACGTCATATCCGGTAGAAAAAATAAACTTCCATACTGGTAGGAACAGCGTTACTTACATATGACACTGTAATTACATAAGTAGCTGCTCAAAATAAACATCGGGCATTTCAAGGCATGCGGTGCCAGCCGTTACCTGTTTCCATTCAAAATTTAAATATGAATCAATACGCCGCTTAGAGCCTGAAGGATTTTCCTTCAATTTCTTTTATACAACATTATTATTTCTGTTCAGTGCATTTGTTATTGTTCGACTGGTAGAGGACAACTGTATCTCATCTTGAATTTGCGAGGAAGGCATTTTTGCTTGCAGGCGAGCCTCTGCATCAGCCTGTCTTGCCTCAAAGAAATTATCTTTGTCTTACTGTTCACTTCTTTGTGCCAAAGCTACCAGGATTAACGAGAAAGCTGTTAACTACAGATTTCGATCTGCTAATTGTTTGTGTAATTTCATCATCTCTGTAACAGGCATCTTTGAAAGCTAGCATTTTGAATTGTTCAGTTTCTGATAAGTATAATCCTCTCGGAATGGCATTAAAATACACAAGAATAAAACAATTCTGTATCCACAAAACTTGTATTTGTTTCCTAGAATTGGAGAGAAATGCTTTCTCAGTTTATTTATTCTTTCACATTATGTAATCAATAGACGACTTTATACTTTTTTCCAAACTGCAATCCGCCGATTTTGATCATTTTTACTCAATCCCCAAAACATCAGGAATTTTTACAAACATATTTCGGTACATTAAAGTTAAGTCGCAAAACATTGGCATAGTTTGAAATTGCAGTAGTTTTCCATAAGTGGCGATTTTTTCGTCCGCCTTTAATCTTTATTCCACGTCTGTATGTGTATAAAAAAAATAAACGCGCTATTTAGGAATTCTTCTATCTGCGACATTTTTTTTGCCTCCCAGAAGAAAATGGGAAACGTAAGAAAAAATTGCAACAAATGAAAAAGTCGACAACAAACGAACGTCTTCACTTTAAAACGAGGAAGGATACGAAATATAAGTGGTAACCCATCCAGATGAAAATTTGAATATTTCTTAGAAAAGCAAAATTTCAGGGAAATATTTTCTAGTCATTGAAGGAGAAAAATTGCACAACAGATTTTTGCAAATTATGCTTGGATGAAGGTTTTTTCGATATACGTGCATATTAAACGCGAACAGAACAGCAGATTTAAACCACAGTATTTGAACACATCAAAAACATCAAGACTAGATATGAACTAAAAAGTATATGATATAAATATAATATGAAATAATTAATATTATGCATCAAAACAAGGGAAATATCTCTTTTATTACAAAAGCGAGAACGAAAGTAAAGTTGTGTTTTATACAGATATAAGCTGAGAGTAAATTTTTTTCTCTTCTTTTCTGAAGAAAAATAGAAGTGGAAAAATCAGATGAGCTGATTTGCTGTTTACAAGACAATCAGATTTTTTAAAAATTAGAAAAGAAAATAGTCTGTTAGGACTTACACTTATGTAGAAATATTTTGTCAATATATCTATAGTTTTAACTGATGCTTGATCTTGATTGAGCTTAAAAAATATTCTTTAGTGCACACACTGAATACAAAAGTATAATATAAGTAGATATAATAAAAATATATTTAAAAAAATTTTTGTACAGCCACAGAAAAAAAAGTACCCGCTAGCATTATTCTTGAGTGGCTAATAGTGTACTGAAACAAAAAGTACCAATTTACAGGAAATAGCGCTTACTAAAACATTTCATGTCTAAAGTTTCATAACGGGTTATCTACATATTTATAACTGCGCAAACTTCTACATTTCGAAAATGAACACATACTTGCGAAAGAATTTCAAAACTGCATCAAAGTTTATGCTAGGATAGCTAATTTCGTTATTCTAGCTATATAAATTCCGAAATTATGAGCAAATAAACTATTTCCCTATTTTTAAAGCAAATTTTATTAGGGATTTTTATTGATAGCTTGAGAAATAATATAGTATTTGGGCTACAATTGTTTGTTGTAATAACACTGTTAGTTTTGCTTTTAAAATAATTTTGAGCACATGAAATGTTATATCAAAATTAATACTTAAACTTTTCCAATAGCAACACTTATAAATTTAAACATTATCGACGCAAAAGGCTATTTTATAAGCCCATGGAAATGTTTAGTTTATTCCTACGAGTGGTTTTGAAGCTACATTAATTTTTTTCATTATTTTTTGCACTGCAAAATGATGCACCTCGGGGGGGGGGAGTGCAATATGCATTTCGAACAAGTAACATCTTTCTTCATTTAGTATTGTGATGTATATTGGATACATAGAACTGTTCTTTCTAGATAATAGTTGTTGGTTATGAATATGTCTTTAAAAATCATCACTAGTTAAACATATCCGTTTCGAGGTCGAAGAATTTGAAATCAGAGAACAAAAGCTTTTTTTTTATTTCAATGCGCTGTGTTTTGTAATGAATCTCAATGTATAAAAAATGTTTGAGGTTGCAGCAAAAATAAATCAGAAATTATGAATATTACATCATCAAACAGAAATAGATATAAGAAGATTACAAATAATCTGGTATTCAAAAATAATATTTCAATAACAGTAAATTTCATTTCAATATATTGAATTAATTCGAGTAGTTCCAAATTGTTTCTAATTTTTTAAAAATGCAATAAATAAAGGACTTAAAAATTTTATAATTTAATATAGGATGTTCGACTGTGTTTCCAGTAAATAATAAAATAATCTTACAAAAAACGCCCGGTGGATTCACCATGAAAGAGATTCAACAAGCAGGACAATGAAGAACGACGCCTTATTCCACGAATATTAAAGGAAACACGAAGGGTAGGTAAGAAGAAAACTGCACTTGTAGAAGTTAGCAACACAAGTTAGCAAATCACTAATAAACAGTACTATAAACAGCTCTCAATGTCTAATATCTGACCAAGTCTCACTGCGAATAAAACGCCAAAGAGATTTATAATTCTATAGATATTCGCTAGATTCAGCACCTCCGGGTATTTATAGCTTTTATACTGGGCGTGCATGAAATCGAATGCTCTAGAAATATCTCTATTTCTCTGTTCGTAGTAGAGATACGGCAATAATTATAGCATTTTCTAGAACTTTCAATTTGTTGCCAAAGGAACGAAATGTGTTTCCAAGTCACCAAATGGTCGCCAATTGGCTGGTTTCCAATATGAATATCTGAAAAACTATGTCTCCGACCACAAGAATTACATGGCAGGGAAAACGGCTTACAGATTCGTAAACTATAGTGGTGAAACATTTGACTGAATTCAATAATTTGCGAAGATATTGATAATACGAATACCATCAAGTGACAAATAAAACCAAGTGGTGTAAAAGAATTTTAGTTCTGTCACTTTAATATCTTCTAGGTAGATTTTTACCTCTTGCTAAAAGCGATGCTGTTCGTATGGAAAGCATTTTATAGTTTTTTCCGACATCCTAGGTTCAATGGGCAATCTTAAATTTATTTCTATCTTTCTCAAACGAAATTTTTGTTCCCTTATACCATTACTATCTTTACTGCATGTAGCATTCAGGAGTTAGAGCGTTTGTACTTTAAATGAGCAAAATAATGAAATAATTTTCAGAAATTTTAGACTTTAGTGTTTGTTCTTTTGCCATTTTTCTCCAGAAAGGTCATCGCAGAAATATTTTTTTCTGGTAATATGTATACTGGCCGTGAACAGCAAAATTGATGTTAAAACGGGTCTTCTGCGCATAAGTCCCCTTCTAACATCATACGGAAACATTGATTCTTTACAACCGCATGAGTGCGAATGTCAGAATTTCAAGCTTTACACTAAGCGATGCAACCACCTTCATCGAATCAAAAACGCAAAGGGTAACTTCGGTCGAGTCCGCAGAAATTCCCTTTTAAAATCAATCGATTCATATAAGAAATATATCTTACATCATAACTTATTCTGCTTCCAACTAATGTACAGGAAACAGTTGCAAACAAGATAAAACCTGTTGCTGATTTCTTGCATCGATCTCGTCTAAAGTAAATGTAAGAGTTCACAAAGAAAGAAAATCCGAAAGTAAAGTGGTATTTTACCAGATATAGGGCAAACATTTTTCGAAGCCATAAGCGTAACTAAATTAGTTAATGGAAATAGCGTTTCCTTTACAAGTCGATTAAAATTTGGCTTAGAAAATAATGCGTTAAGATTTGCACTCATCAAATAATGCATATATATATTCTTCATTTAACACAGGTATGATGTTAGCGGAATTTGAAAACTTATTCCTTTAGACATGGGATTAATTCAACTTTACATCTATATTACGGGAAGAAATGAATTCATTTGACCAGTTGGGACTCGGCGTTTCCTGGTCATTTTCTTATCACTCTTCTTCTCTTAGCGCTATGGAAGAAATAAAGGCAGGATCTTAATTAAATATTATAATATTTTATTATTGTTGTAATTGATTAGATGTGTTATTGAGTGCAAATTAATTATGGCATAATTTAAATATTACCAACTCAATTATTTACTTCCATTTGATTATACAGGTAACTGAATTAATGTTTTTCTCAAACTGTTAGATTCATTTTCGGGAATATTTCTATTTTTAGGAATTTTTGGCATAAAATAGAGGTTTACATTGTTCCATTAACCGCATACGTATGACAATGCGAGTGTCAAAAGGATGAATGAATGATTCAAAAAATTAATCTTTTGTTTCTCCTTTTCAATAATGAATGTTTTCAATGAATTCCTTAGTATAAAAATAATGGGAGAAGAGAAATTAAATAATATCATTATTCTTATTTTCATAATATTTGTTTGTGAACAATGTTCTTAGTTTAACAATCACCCGCAAAAATTTAAAAAAATACTTACAGAAACAGTTCTTGAACGTGATAATGAAGTTACCCAAGTGAAAAATATGATGATCTGAAATCATCTCGGGAGTACCGAAAAGACTGCTTCTATGACTTGTTAATCTTGAAGGATAAGGCATGCTGATTGAACTCGGCAAAGATAGGAGATTATTCCATGCTGTAAAAGGTGTGTATTATTGTGTCAGCAATCCAGCAAAGAGAAAACAAAGATAACATTATACTATTTGGAGTTATTAAAGAAATTTCAACTAGCAGTTCTGTGAACAGTAGACTCACGTCCCTTAAATCCAAGAAATAACTAAGATTTCAACTTTATCGTAGTCTTTGAAAGCTTAGCCCCTGTTTTTTCAGAATGAGAATTATTTACACAAGTCTTAGCGTATATCAGCGTTCCCAAAGTTACAATTAAAAAACTGTTGTTAGTATTTGTAAAATTAAAACTAAACGTCTGCTTTTACCAATATTGAGAAAATTAAAATTAAATGTCAGATTTTATCAGTATTAACGAAGTTATAATTGAATATCTCGTCATTGCCATAATAATTCAAATGCTTTAACGGTGCAAGTGCACCACAGATTCGCTAAGCATTGAAACCAGTGCTGGAAGAAGGATACCGTCCTAAAATCGAATAAAAAATATAACTCTATATCTTTTAATGAATTCAAGGACAATTCATGCCAATTTTGAAGAAAATAATGCAACGCGTTTGGCCGTGGTTATCTAACAAACAAATTTACAGACAAATTAGCGAAATGCCTTACTTGGTTCGGTATATTATTTTACCTCTCATAGTCCATATCATTTTTAAATAGTTTGCTACATGTGACAAAAATTTTAACTATGTTTTATGCGCAATAAGGCTCAGAGAGTGTCAGATTGGGATTTTGTGTCATGAAACAACATCAATCAAAACCAGTGAAATCTCGAAGGGAGTTGCCGTCTGCTAAAATTTAATGGTAGCTCTTCTATCACACTGGGTAACTTTCGAACGAACCTTGGTTCATTTCGTACTTTTAGTGGATCAAGATTTCGTTATAGTATGTTCCGACATCCATCTTTAAATGTAAGATGGTATTATAGTAATCCTTCGGTAATTTAGAAATACTGAACCTGACTGCCTCATCAGGTCCAAGACAGTATCAAAAGATAAACACTTACTAACATTCAGGTTTCACAGCAACTATTTGATTGTTTATTTCACACATCTGCTAACTTTCATTCGTTTGGTTGATAATTCATGGACTCTGTTTCCTTCAAATTTTTAAAATTCACTTATGCTCTAAATCACATACGCAAATTCACAAATGCAGTCATAAAACGCATTGGAAAAATGTTTCACATTATATGAAATACAGCTTACTGCAGCACAAGATAGTGTATCTTTATTTTATATTTTTCTTATTTTATTGATTTTGGCAATGGATTGTTTTTTATGTTAACATTATTATTCATTTTAATGATTAGAATGGTAAGATGACAAAACTGAGCATTTTCGACGACGAGCAAAGAGCTCTAGACACACACATACCGCAGATATTTGGGTAAATCAGGTTTTTCACCGACACTTTTCTCATTATCAAAGAAGTACTCTACCATCAATTCACCACACACTGCGGTCTTAAAAGAACCCCATATCGTATCCCCAAGGACATGGAAAAGTGAAGGAAGGGTGTTGAAATTATGACTTCCTGTTTATCTGCAAAAAAATTTGTTTTGAGATGAGAATGAGGCATTGACATAACCGCAAACTGAAGGTTAAAATTCTTTCGCGAAATTCTTGCTATGTTTGTTAAAATGTTGCATTTGAAGCTAGCATACATATAATTACTATATATGTAGCATACATTAGCTTTAATTTTGGTTTTCTATAAGCAACACTAAGAAGATAGTATTGAATATTATGTGAAGTGTGACTGGCAATTAATTGACCATTGATTTCCTTTGTTAAGTTTTCGGTCTTTACATTATTTGACTATGAAGTTAGGTTTTAGAGATTCAATTTGGGGAGCTTATCAAAATAGAGATGTTAGCTAAAATTATTAAAAATAAAAAAGTTAAAAAAGAATATGCAGTTATTAAATATGGTATTAATTATAGTTGTGATATAAAAGATGTAAAACTTTATTATGGTAAATGAGGAAAATTCAATAATAATTCGAGTTATATATTTTATAATTTTGTATTTTTCTCAGGTAGAGGATAGGGTGTTACTGATTTCTCCTTACAAAGGGACTGAATGATAACGTTTCAATGAAATATTGAAAATATTTCAAAATGTGCTCTAAAATGATTTACCCTTCCTGCAAACATTTAACCAGTTATCGATCATGGAATTACTTTGATCAATTTTGGCTAGAGCTTCATTGATAAACCATGTTTTAACAGTTATATATCTAGAATTTTCTCTATCGAACCAAACGCACGCAAACAGAAATAACTTTCATCATTTTTTCTGTCGAGGAAATTATATACATCAATGAAACTCAATGAGATCAATATATTAAGTATCAAAACTTTTTGAAAACTTCTTCTGCCACCAAGAGAATATATTATCATTACAGACGGTCTTAGTTCATCACGCAAAAGAATTAAGGATAAATCCTCAATCAAGAAGAAATGCAAAAAATATTCTTTTCGGAAAATGAATATTTATAACGAATAACAATTTTCCTCGAGCAACAAACCAAATGAATCCCTTATGAGCTTAATGAACATTCATTAAACTCCATTATTCTAAAACTTCTTCCTGCTTAATTTGTATTAATAAATTCACCCAGAAAACTACATTCAGAATCATATACGAATGAATGAATCACCAGATAATAGATCTGAGTTCCAATGAGAGACAAAATGCTTATTTATTATTAGAGAAGCAAATGAAGGCTTTTTTCTCATATCGAGTATAGGAATTTGGGTGATGTGTTAATTAGGAGAAGAGAGAAATGAATAAAATGAACAATATGATATCTTTCGAAAGCTTGATTGGAAATCATGGAGTACCTTCAGTTCGAATAAATGAATAAATAATGAGAGGTGATTTTTGGCAACATTGAATTTATAACTGTTTCGGTAAATGCTTTTGTAACTTCTTATATATTTGTTTCGTATTTTTCCCCCTATTATGTTTTGAATTTGCATTGGCATAATTTAATTTAAAACTTCCTTCAACTCTTTATTGATTGTACTTGTTTTGTACTTTTCGGTGCACAAGGAGTTTTTTCTCAAGAGAACGCAAAACAATGGCTGAAAGTATGTAATTCGGAAAATATTTCAAAAGGTTCCGAATGTAAAGCTCCAAAAAAACTGTCAGAAAAAAATCCTGTGTCACGGCATTTCAAATACGAAAAATGCCACTCTCAGGAAAAGTCGCATTTCCAAATTTCCCAGTGCAGTCGCTTCAGGTTATCCAAATATAATAAAATCCAAAATAAAAAAACCCCGGAAACGAAATAAAAAATCTTTTCAAAAGTGAATCACACTCCTAGCTGAAAGAGAGAAGAGGAATTCCAGAAAATAAGTAGACTTTCCGATCCAACGTATATATCGAAATAACATTGGTAGGATACGTTTTGTGGAAAGCCAGATTTCAATCAAAAGTTATATTTTCAACATATCTCGTAACAGTAAAAACATTTGCAGAAAACCACAGCTCTCCGAGCCGTGAAACAGACTCAGACCAAGTAGATTCTCAGAGCAAGTAGCAGTAGCATAATATACCATAAATAACACAATGCCACATTTATATATTCTTAGTAGGATTGAACACAAACTCGATTTATGAAAATATCTCGTTGTATTAGAGAGGCAAGAAGTCAATTTGAAACCTCATTGTCACAGGAAGTAGAAGTTTTTTTTATCAGATTCGGATATCGATGTTTAAAAGTTTACTCTAATCTGTTAAATTAAAATTATAATTTTTTAAGTGCACTTAACATTTTTTTCTAATATATATTCAATGCATTTTTCCAGATCCACTCGTATGTATTTATTTAGTTCTGTATACAGAAAGATTATACAGAATGCGTATGGAATGGAATTTTTACTTCCAGGTTATGAAGATCTGCAATATGTAACATTTTATTCATTTGGCAATAAATGCTGCACCGAGGGGCTGGGGAGGAGCTTCGTGGCTTCCCTGAGAGCTGAGCTGAACATTCTCCGCAAACTCTTTAAGGCTCTACGCTTTAAAGGAGAGTCGGTCGGCGTGAGTTATGGTTTTTGGTTTAGTGGACACCTTTTACATGTAATGCAAATTGATTGTATTTTTATTTTAAAAGATATTTATATTACTTTCTCATTTCAACAGTCATCATTTTCAGCCGATGACCTTCACTGGTGACTAACCCCTGCTGCTTTATTTTCCGATAGTTTTGTCCCTTTTTTCTTTGTTTTCCTTCATAGAAGTCAGAAGCAGGGAAAATATTTTATGGTTCTGTACGAGTTCGTTTTTAAATTTGGATTATTGTTTCGCAGTTAGATATGTTGTAAAAGAATCTGAATGAAAGAATTACAGAATAAATATTCTAAATGTATTTCTTTTTAATTTTTTGTGTGCAATGCAATTAAAGGAAAAAATATTGCAATCGCCAAATCGAGATTTTGCGATCACCAATTACTTGAGTAAAAAAATCAAGATTTTTTAGTATAAGGTTTGAAAAATTGTCTGTGTTAATGTATTTGAACACAATAATTCAGAAACATATTAAGCTAGGTAACTAGAACCAGAAAATTGAATCTCCCCCACCCTGCCGTATCCTGCGGGTGCTATGAATGACAGCCGCTTCAATAGCTAGAGTACTGAGTGCTACTAGCCATCATCGGCTACCGCCCGACCCCTCCCGTAGGTGGTACGAGCTATCAATAGAGCGAGGTTCCCCCCATTAAATTAATTGGAAGCGAGTACCTTCTTACTTATCAGGCGGCCACTCATATCCGGGTACTCTTGTTGCCCACCCAGGGGGAGAGCAAGTTGGATAAATCAAGCTACATATCTGGATCAAGTTTTAAACCCAAATCGCCTACGCATAGAGTTTCTATTTGTTTATACCTGTGGGTGTTAACTGATTTATTCAAAAAAGCAAAGAGCTACAAAAATAAAATATGGCATGTAATATTTACATCAAAATTGTAGATCCGTTTTAAATTGTGAATCAAATCTCTCAACTGGGAAAGAATTTTCACGATAAATTTTCAATTTAAGAAATGGTTAATTTTGTCAATATCTGACTGATTTCCGTGCGATCTGATCAAATTTCCGTGT
>BGPR01045636.1:0-12267 GCA_013235015.1 Araneus ventricosus | reverse complement strand
AAGAGCGCAATTTCTAAGTTAGGTTTCAAATGTTCTAAGGTAACAACAATGCAGGATAAAAAATTATCATTTTTACTTAATGCAAAATTTGCTACGTAATCATTCAATATAAAATTTTTAAAAAGTGTTGATTTTGGAGTTAAACAGTGGCCTTAACCAATGCATCAGTGGAGTTAACCAGTGAATCAGTGGAGTTAACCAGTGAATCAGTGGTGTTAACCAGTGAATCAGTGGAGTTAACCAGTGCATCAGTGGAGTTAACTAGTGAATCAGTGGTGTTAACCAGTGAATCAATCATTGGAAATCCTGGGAATGTATTTATAGATTTGGTTTTGAAGCGTAGATTCCACTACACTATATTTCCTGTCTTGAAATAATGTTTAAATAGTTTCGAATAACATACATTTCTGCTTGAAAAATATGCCATGATTTTTTTTTCACAGAGTACAGCAGTTAAAAATAGTTGCTAATGGTTCCATAAATTATTATTTATTTTATTTACGCAGTGTTTTAACACTGAACTAATTATTTTGGCGTGATTCTTCTAATATAGTGCTATTTTATAGTTTTCTTTCAATTAAAGCGAAATTCAAGTTATTCAAAATTGTGATGAAAATTTAATGCGAAAAAGGAAAGATTTCAAATGAATGAGAGAGTAAACTTGACAAAAAATAGAATCAATAGAACTCTTTTCAAAATTTAAAAAAAGAGAAAAAAAATGAAATGTTTTTCCACAATTAAAAAAATCTTTCAACTCTAAAATAATTTTTCTGTTAAGCTTCGTAACGATATAATATTTTTTAAATGTCGTTGATTTTAATTTGGCACTGAATTTCATTTACTAAAAAGTTTAGTGCTTATTTTCCATAATTTTGTTTAGTTAAGGAAACAAAAATTATTTAGATTAAATAAACTGTTATTATCATTCAAGATATGTGCTTAAAATGTATTTTTTAACGATTTTAAAGAAATAAAAAAATGGTAACATTTAAAACACAAATGAAATAAAAATTTCAAAAAATGTAGATGTTTGGCTTTGCATTTCCCTTAACTTAAATATTTGAAAAGAATAGGTATTTCTAAGATTGCACTCATTTTTTTTCGTTCAGTATTACTCAGCGCTGTTCAAATATTTGGAGTAAAAGAAGTATAAACATTAATAGCACATTACATACGTTTAATATTTTTTTTATTATTTTTTTCAAATTTTACTCTTCAGTGGAAAAATATCTTTCTCATTTCTAGCACACATGATATTCGTTTCGAAGCAGAAATTCCCACACAATATTTAAATGACTCGGTTTCTTTTATGTCCTTTCAGTTATAAAAAAGAGCACTTAGAAAATAGGATTTTCTTCATCTGGATTTAAAAGCATGTTATTTTCGAAAATGTCTTGTATTTTAAGCAATAGCGGATCATCAGTTCAGAAACGAAGAGTGTCACAAAAAATATTTCTCAAGAGATTAAAATACAACTTTAAGCAGGTCAAAATTTTTAATTGTAATTATCTTAATTGTATTTTAGACAATTCAATACTATAATTTTTCGACGGGTGGCTTCTAACAAAAGAAAACGAATATGAATTGAACTAGTATCTATCGACTCGACATAAAAGCGGCAACATGAAAATGAAATCAAAACAAAAAGAAAATAAGAAAAAAAGCGTTGGAAAACAAACAAAAGTGAGAAGGTGATAAGGTGATTCTTAGATGAGAGGGAGAAGGGGGATGCATCAGTTGGCCAGGCGCCAAACCGGAGCTTCAAAATTCTTATCTCAGACACCAATAAGATCAAGGGGAGAAAACGTGACTTGTCACTTACTTATACACCGTGATCTGCTATACACGATTTTAGCTATACAAGGTGTATAGATGTGTCACTTAGCAATACATCGTGGGTGAGTTTGGATGTTTTCCAGTGCTATTCGGTGTGCAGCCCAATCCTGTATCTCTCCTACTTGTTGATTCATTTTTTGCCTTCTTTCTTCGTGTTCGTCAATATTTTCCCATTTTCACTGATCATCGAGCTGTCATTATAGAAAAAACAAGATTAGATTAAAACGGGGGGAAAATTTAAAACAACTTGAGGAGGTGCTGCAACTCTGCACCTCTAATGGAGTTGCACCCCTAGTTGTTCAGAACGGATCAAGGATCTACAATTCATTTAATGACTCGATAATTTCGAATATAAAATAAGATTTCAACAGTGCGATTTTGTATCTCTTGATTAAGAAATTTTCTTTTTTTTCTGAATTCTATAGTGCCATAGGCAGCTTAAATGTTCGGAAAAAGTATCTAGAATCCTTCCAAATTTAAAGGCTTGATTTTGTTTGTTAATTCTTTTAATTTTAAAAAGTAAAGCTTAAAAAATAAAATGTGAATCTCTTGATCAAAACATGTCCCTATGAAAAATTGAGGTACGTTATGTAGATTAATTGCTCAATGAAGGGATCAAGGATTCACACATCATTTAATAATTTAATTTTTTATCAATTCTCTTAATGAGAAAACAAAGCTAAAAATATAGAATTTTGTATCTCTCGACTAAAAATGTTGTTATTTTCTAAAATGCCCAGAATCTAAAGATTATGCAAGTTGATATTCAAAGAAAGGATAAAGAATCCACAGATCATTTAATGATTCGACTTTTTTACACGAAATTTGAATAAAAAAGGCAATCTTTAAAAAAGAATTTATATGTCTCTATTAAAAAAAGAGTTATTATTTTCGAAACTTCCCAGAATTCTGAGATGTTTTTTGCTAAAAGAAGGGATAAAGGCTTCAAAAAATACCCTTTTCTATTGAATACAAATAATAAGGGAGGGAAAAATGTTTTAATGATTTCTGCCTGCAAAAAGGCTAGTATCCCATTGCTTCAAAATATGCATTAAGCTGTCAAGTATTATTTTATAAAAATAGAAACATTAAACATAGAATTTCAACATCTAAAGTTCTCAAACTCTGTTCTATCGTCAGCATTTTATTTAATGAGATATGCTTGCAATTTTTCAAACTTAATCGAAGCAAGTTTATTAAATCAATATAAACGTTACAAAACCCTGTTTTAAATGAAATTAACCATTTATTTACATTAAAAATAAGGGCAGTTGCATTTTCTATCTGTTTTAATGAACTGAATTAATACAATGTGTAGAAGGACGAGACTCATGTTTATATGGAATGCCGCAGTTGAAGAATTAATTCAATTTCAGGAACCATTTTTATTAGATAGCTAAGTTCCACGGCACAGTACATTAAAAGGTGCAAGACAGAGAACGCCAATATAACACAAGTACACAGAAAAGAAGAGAGAGAGGCATCATGGGAAAAACCCAGATGGCTCGAGTAAGAGGAAAAAAACAGGAGAAGGCAGTGAATTCTAACCGCTACAAATGTAAAATACTGGAAAAAAATCATTTTCCACTGAGACAGAGAATTGAAGTTGCAGCAATTTTACAGACACATTTCCGTTTCTTTATCTCTCTTATCGATTCGTTTTACTTAAAATTTACATTTAAGAAAATTAAATAATATTAGTGGAAAATATTTCCCTTGAGCCTCAGGTAATCAAATTAATCATGTCTGCTCATTTTTTAATTGCAATAATTTGTAACTCCATTCGCAATAAGGTAGAAAATTAAACAGCTAGTTTCATGCGCTTAAGCAGTTGTCCATCAATGTGACTTTTTTTCATTGACAATGTTCTCAGGACGGTCGTTTTATGCTTAACAGTAAGTTTTAAAAAAAGTCAAATTCTTCTTGCTGATGGCCATCCCTTGGAACCGAACTATATGTTTGGATGAGTTTTAAGATAAAATTAATTGTTCGCCCTTTTTTTCTCTACAGAAGATATTTAAAGCGACTGTGGATTGAATATGATAGATCTATAGTTTTGCTTCCATGCTCACCAGGCTTGAACTACTCGACATATAAAAGCACATGAAGCAGATGTTGTACGAAACATCCGTGAAATTCGTAGAAAATGTCATCGCAATAATTTGTAATGCTGAAGAGAAGATCAAAACCACATCAATGAAAATTGCTCCCAGACCACCTTCCACAGCATCAATATCTCTTTTGGAGTAGTGAACTATGTAGTGTGTCCATGGGTACCTATGATTTTCGTAGAAGATGTCGTCACAATAATTTTTGTTACTATAAACAAAATGAAAACTACAACAATGCAAATCACTCACAGAATACCTTCCACAGCATCAATCTTTCTTTTGGAGTAATGAACTATGTAGTGTGTCCATGGGTACCTATGATTTTCGTAGAAGATGTCGTCACAATAATTTTTGTTACTGTAAACAAAATGAAAACTACAACAATGTAAATCCTCACAGAATACCTTCCACAGCATCAATCTTCCCATAGATGGAGTAGACTATTAAATGTTATCCACGAACGCGCCACGAGGCCGCAGTGGCCTAGTGGTAAGGTCTTGACCTCGGGACCGGAGGGTCGCAGGTTCGAAATCCGATTCCACTGAAGGTCCGCCGTGTATGGGGCCTGTTGCACGCTAAATCATACGCAATGGCCAAACGTCCTCCCGTTGGTGTGGCGCGGAAGTTTGGTGAGGAGGTGCCAACTCAGGTGTCGTCCTCGTCATCTGACCGCGGTTCAAAAACACGAGGCCCGTCCCTTAATAGCCCTCGTGTTGCTTCAAACACGGGACGTTAATATAACCTAACCTAACCATGAACGCCAATTTGAACCGCATCTACACAAATAATTATTCAATATTTCTGGCTTGTGCAAGCATAGCTTTTTTAAAGCTTTACAAAATTTTTAGGAATCATAATATTGTAGCTTTGATTTGATTATCTGCAACAATCTATTTTTTTTATTGTTACATGCCTGATTTATTAATCCCAATTATCATTCTTCCAAATTTTAATTAGCATAATAACCATTTGAAGACAATCTACTTTGCATAAATTAATTGAAAAATAAGCAAGAGAGTGCAGAAAAATATACCAGACAGTTCTGAAAGAGAAATACTCATTTATTATTCAGAAAGCATAACTCCCAAACCAAGCTTCGGAATTTGTATGGCTTCAAGTGATATCAAGAGCACAGCACGAAGAGACGCTCTAAAAAACAATCTGGATCCTGTAAGTGACAAAAAAGTGCTTTTGAAGAAAATAAAGGATTTTTGACGTAGTATATGATCTCGAAGTAAAGCGACTGTAGCATACCTGCTTCCTATGGAGCCGTATTTTGCATGCAGCGGTGGTTCATTTGTATTTTACGTACGTTACTGACTTATTATTATTGTAAGATACTTAGTTTGTTTCGTTATAATTTGAAAATAACTAGAATCCGCCCTTTCAGTTCGATCCCATGCATTGTTCACTTCTTTGCTAAGCATCGTATTCAGGATAGATTTTAAGAGATGATATAATGTTTCTATGGTTCCACTAATCTCTTTACTTTAAGATCTTCCTTAATACAAATCTTTCTTTCCGTAGATTACTCCCGCCTGATTGACGCTCGCACATCCCAACATGGAAATAACGAAGGTTACGAACAAAGAGGAGAATGGCAGCAGTCTCGTAGTCCGTATTCTCAACAAACAAGCGGACAAAGGCTAAATCTCGGGTAAATATGCGCAGTGTCTTAGATATCCGATGCTTTACTGGTCTAGAAAAGCACTGAAAATTAATTATATGATAAGTTAAGCTCTGTAGTATAGAGCTGCCGAAGCTCTTCTGATCTATTCTCATTCGAAATGAAGCACATTTTCAGTTTCAATATGCTGCCTAGCTCAGTTTAAAGGAAATTTTTGGTCGGCCCACTTTAGTTATCGAAGCCTCAAAATGATCTCTATGTTTTCTATTTATGTACAAGAGGCGTTTTTGACGTAGATTTACGTCTCTCCATAGTGGTCTAATGGTGTGTCGGGAAAGGAAAACATTATGACGCTTTTCGCGCTCAAGTTAAACGCTTATAGATCCGCAACCAAATGACATAAAGAGTTGGTTTTAGTTTCATTTAACAGAGAATGTACATTGAAGATTGCAAGAAGAATTTTAGAATTTGGAAGTACGGTTTAGTCACAGTCGAGCTACAAAGTTGGTGAAAATCACTAAAAATTTTGATGACGTCACAGCAACCGATGCGTGCGCACGCAGACTAAGGGAATTCATTCATTGACCGCGCGAAATATTACTCAAAAATTGTTGAATTATGTTGCGCTAAAGTTACACGCTTATAACTCTGCAACCAAATAACATAGAGAGTTGGTTTTAATTTCATTTAATAGAGACATGTAGACATTGAAGATTGCAAAAATAATTTTAGAATTTGTAATTACGGTTTAGTCACAGCCGAGTTGCAAATTGGTGAAAATCACGTAGAATTTTACATAGATAGAGTCACACAGTCAAACTAGATTAATAGTCACTATGGACTATAGAGTTAATAGTCACATAAAGCTTCTGTAGTCACAGAAAGTCACAGTTGAGTAAGGTAAGTAAGTCTATGCCTCTCAATCCCAGCGGCCGTTTCTCAGAAACAGCCTCCTGTCGATTTTTTTTCAACCTCCGATGGACCATAAAAAAAGAGAAGAGTAGAGGATAAAAATGAATTTACTTCCAAAAGTTATGTTCAAATATGGCTGCTTTTCAGCATAATCGCCTTCAAGATTCAGGCATTTGTCATATCGATTGCCCAGGTTTCCAATCCCCTCTTCGAAGAACGTTGCCGCCAGTGATGTGAGATGGGCCTGAGCTTTGCTTTGCAGCTCCTCCTTTCTCTAAAAGCTTTGGCCTCCTAACCAGGTCTTCATCTCAAGGAAGAGATGAAAATCACTCGTCGCTAAGTCGGGGCTACACGCCGGGTGATCAGATACTTCCCACTTAAATTGCTCCAGAAGCTGCCGGGATCAAGTTGAACAAGACCTTCTGTTGCGACAGACTAGCGTCCTTGTCCCTCTACATTATGAACGTCGGTTTTCCTGTCTTTAAATTATCAACGCCATTCACGCGCACTCATAACATTTTCATTGTATGCTCGGCTCATTCTTCGGTGAATTTGTGCTGCACTATTTCCTTCTGCTTGAAGAAAACGAATAACACTACACAACTCACACTTGGCGGGAGCATCAATTCTACTAGCCATGTTTACATACCAACAGCTCATCTGAAAATCTCAAGCTCACGTCGGCAGTACCAGATGTTATAGTTAGAGGCATGCGCAATCTCCCACCACTCATCCGAACATTCTATCATCTGTCTGTTTGCGGTTCAATAGGAGATTCAAACAAAACGACCCTAGAAACTAGGATGTTCCAAAAGTTAATACCTACAGTGCACTCCCGATTATCAAGGGTTAATCACCGAGAGGGGTCGCACGGACAATAGAAAAACACTGATAATACGAAATCTTCTTTTTATTAAAGAAAAAATCAACATCAGTACAAAAATATAAAAATTACTTACATTTGCATGCTGTATAACAACAAAGTAGGAATTTTCCTTTTAACATTTACTGCTTTAAAAAATTATGCGTGTTTGCTTCTGCTGTTTGTTCATCTCTTGTCGTATATCGACACATATTTTACGAACCGCTGTAATGTCACCGTAATCAAATCCTCTTTGTCCCATATAATCTAACAAAGTTTCTACAGATTGTAGAGCAGCAGAATGAGAAATTGTATTTTCCTCATTTAGTACATCTTCTGCATCAGTACTAGCTGATTCTCCGTTATCCAGTTTTTGAAGGATTTCTAATTATTGTTTAACATTTTAAACGTTTCGTTTTCGTTTCACACCACTCATTTTTACCAGTAAAAAACTTCACGCTACTAACTGACAATAAACAAGACGCAAAAACTAAAGGAACACTTGCGACGGTGAGAGAAGACGAAGAATTTAAAGAATGACGTGCCAGGGAGAAGCGTGTTCTTACGAGAACGAGCTAGCAGGAAGTGGATGATTCATTTCTCGGAAAATTAGGAGTTGAACCGGTCGAGATTGCATATGGAGGAAGAAAAAAAAATATTCTTTAGCCTCCGCCGTCGCGGCTCACTAGTTTCACGGAATGAATCTCTCGATCGAACATCAACACCGAGTTTACATGCTTGCTTGATAAGCGTGAAAATTTTTCTCTTTAAATTTTTTGAGAGTCCGGAATGAGCACGTATAATCCGCAAACCGGGTAATCCGCGCACGGGTAATAGATATTATACTGTATTTTTGAGTAATCGAATACTTTGAAAAAACCGCGTCTAGTTAAGTTTATCTTATAAAAAATGTGCAAAAGTGTATATTAAATTTTATCTTTGTATGTGCAGGTTGTTACAAAATATAAATTTTTCTCAAAATGAAAAATGAATGCAACAAAAAGATCGCTAGTTCTGATGAACTCAAGAAGAGCATTCAATTAGCTGTTCAGGAGATATGCTTCGAACTGCATTTCGTAACGTTAAGGATAGATCTGAAATCATCAAGGATACGGATGAAGCACATGTTGAAAGTTTTTGATAAGATTTATAAGTCTCTTTTCTTTATCGTTGCTTTTAATAAATCTTTTTGTATCATAAGTGAGTATCAAATGTATATTTAAAATTGTTCTTCAATCCATCAAAATGGGTAATTAATTCTTGCACACAAAATTAAAATATCGGATCATCTTCTGCATACAAAAATAAATTTAGTAAACTTTTTTCATATTTTAAGCATGATAAAAATAAATGGATTTGAGCTTAAAAAATAAAATGCCCGGTTTCATAAAATTAAGCACTAACTTTTGAGTCACCTTGTATATTACTAATCGTGCTACTTAAGTAATGTTAAAAACTTATCATATCATATCACTATGAACATTCTCCGATTTGCTCTTGTCGCTTTCCAAATTTTGTCTACATTTTTTAAAATTTCTCTTTACCCTAAGTATAAAGAGTTGCAATTTATAGAATACTGTATGTTCTGAATAAATTTATCAAAAGCTTTGATTCTGAATATTGTTTTGTTTAAGTGAAAAGGTCTGTTTTTACTTTCTCGTATACGAAGTATACAAAGAGAAAGTATTGTAATCGTCAAAACATTCGAACTCGAGATTTGACGTTTGACGAGATTCTCCACGTTTTAGACCTCCCTGAGTCCGAAAAACACAATTTTGCAATTATGTCTGTGTGTCTGTATGTCTGTGAACACGATAACTCGAAAAACTATGAGAGCTACGGGGATAAAATTTGGTATGTGATCTTTAAACATAATTTGTAGGTTTCTGTCAAATTTCGGACAAAATCCGTTTACGGGAAGTCTGTCTGTCTGTAAGTCCGAAGGCATGTGAACACTATAACTCAAAAACTTGAATAGCTAGATGGGTAAATTTTGGCACACAGTTTTATCGTCATGAATGTAGGTCCGTATACAATTTTGAGCCAATTCTGTCAAAGGGTTGACTGTCTGTCGGTCTGTATAATTTACCATTGAAACCAATCCGCTATCTCCACGCGCATGCAAAAGGAGCGAATTACGTCAGTTTGTCCTTGAGACGGCAAGAGTGAAACCTAGCAGTGTGCGATAGATGCGTTTTAATCGGTACGCATCTCTTTGAATTCTTTACCTAGATATTTTTCAATCACTATAATGAAAAACCTTCTGATAGTCATTTGATTCTGGATAACAGTAGGTTCGAATTTTTTTTTTTGCCACGCGGGGGAAGGAGAAACGGCACCTTTTGGGGGAAGTATACGAGAAAGTTTAGGGGAGAACACTCCTGCTGGTTTAACTTCGAATGGAACATTGGATTAAAACCATCAAGAGCTAGACTGATACATATGGTCTTTACTAAACTTAACACATGACCCCTATATGCAGGGATAACCTTCGTTTTTTTGTTATGGATTTAGAAAATGTCTCAGATTATCTTAGTTTTTTATTTAGACATATCTGGAAGAGGTATCATAACTCTCACTGAAATATTAAAAAACAATTAAAGACCTGATTCGAGAGAGAAATTACAAATCTCAGTAGTTATTTAAATTATTCAATTGGGATATAATTTAATGTATCCGAACACGTTGAAAAGTCTATTTTCGGCCAAAATTCCATTTTTATTTTCGATTTTTTGGATAGTTCATTCATTTACCTTCCTAAAACATATTTACTTTTGTTGATATGTTAATTAGAAAATGAGATATTAATTGTTTTACAACAAACCGAAAACCGGAAGTGGGCGTTTAATTAACTGCAAGTTTTCATTTAAAAGGACAGAATCCTGTCAAAAATAAAACTGCATTAAACTAATTAATTTAAATAAAAAAATTATAATTTAAATAAATAAATAAAACTAATTAATTTAAACTGCATTTTTTCAAGTTAATATGATGTTAGTATATTTTTAGGATTTTTTTAAAGTTTAGATTCTTAATTTAAGCGTGTGGCAAAACTAAAATTTGATTTTTTTTTCAAAACTAGATTTTATGCATAATTTTCACACTTCAAACATGATAACTCAAGATATTATCATTCGATTGTTCTGAAATTTTGTGAACACATTCTTCAAATGTGTCTCTAGTGAATGTACTAGAATAATGTATATTGTAACAATACTTTTTTAATTAAGATCTTTTATTTGAAAAATGACATATAAAATTTGCTGAAAATCTTATAATGATTGTTCGATTAGCTCTAAAATTTTTATTTATCCAAAGAATGTTAAGATTCTAGTACAGGCGCTAGTCTATAGTATGTAGTTTATTTTAGTATTAGTTTTATTTGAATTATTACAAAAGTTTGACCTCTAGCATGTTTGAAGTTTTTGAAAATTTTCTCTGAAAAACAACACAAATTTAGGTTTTTTGAAAATTCATAATAATTTATACTCAAAAATAATACTCTATTATTAATCTTTATAAAGTTCAAATCTAAAAAACATATTATGGTGTCTCTATAACACATTTTAAAAAATACCGCTCCGAACGTGTTCGGATACTTTAAATAATCTCATTTTTTATCATCGAAGAGGTATCTGAAAACAAAATATCTTAGCATAACTTCAAATTTCGTTTTAGTACAATCTATTGCTCTCAGATTGTATTGAGTTTTTTCAATCACTGTTTTGCATACCTGAAATCACGTAAAATATTGTAATTGAATTACCGTCTTGCAATTTTAAATAATGTTTATATGTTCCTTTCTCAAACCATCGATATTCTTGGATTTTTGAATCATCAACTTTTTTTAAAGGTCATCGATAAAATCTTTCTGAAGTTTGATTCTTTAGATTTAATTTCATTAGAGCAGGAGGTGGCTCGAAAATACTATAACAGTTCGTTTTTTTTTTTCTAATTCATACCGAAAAACCGAACCAAATATTACAAATTTTTTAAGAACTTTTGTGTCAATTTTATCTAAAATTACATAAATGAGCGTCAAAGAGTAAATTAATATTATCTCTGCTTCGAAAAAATATCACTTGAGATCCAAAATCGAATCAAATAAAATTAACAACCAAGGCTCTCCGTTTGCAACTAAAACTTAATTCCCTTCTACCTTTTAATGATATATTATTTCGTAGAATCAATTTTCATGTGTGTATAACACGAAGCATTTTATTACAACATCTCGGTACATTTAAAGTTCATTTTAATTTGTGTTGTGCAAGAATTCTAGTGTAACAAAAATGATGAGGTGAAATTTTTTGTGCTTTTTCTTGCTTTTCTTACATACATGATAAATCGCATCTTATTTTCTTATCTCTATTCAATAAATTATACGTGAGGTTTTTCTACAAATGAGGTAAATCGCATTTACATCGTGAAAAGATATGTAAGAAAATAATGTAAATGAAATATGACAACGAAAATGTATAGAATGTTAACATGAAAGATATTAATATCAAATTTTTAAAACAATGTAACATTATTAGCCATGATTTCAAAAGCAAATATTAGATTCTACGTTCAACCAAAAAAAAATAGTAAGTGAGAAAAGAATGCCGCATGTTCCCAAAAGAATATTTAATTTGCATAGCATGAAAAACTGCTAAATAGTTATTAAAATTTCTATAAAATAAAAACTCAACTCGTCTAAAACTCACAATGAATATTATGAAGTAGGTATGCTACAAAAATAAATATATTTTGTATGTAGATTTTTTTAAAAAGTTTTTTTTTACTTTTCTTATTTTCCTCTTTGCAGTGGATATGAGGAATTTGGACAGCAACAAATGGGTCATGAGTTTGGTGGACAGCAACAAGTCGATTATGAGTTTGGTGGACAGCAACAAGTCGATTATGAGTTTGGTGAAGTT
>BGPR01045635.1:0-12267 GCA_013235015.1 Araneus ventricosus | reverse complement strand
AACAGACAATATTCCGAGCTGCCGACTTGAAACAGAACCTGACATCGTTTGCTCAAAAATTGCAATTCTTTTAGATTTTCGAGAATATTTACTTTCTTTGTCTACGATACAAATTGCATTTTAAGTAATAATGAATAGAATAAGTTACATTTTCATCAGCATATGGACGAGTTTTCTGCTTTGTATTTTACAATTAGGTGCCTGTACTACGTAATTCCAGTGAATTGCTATGTCCATGGAATCTTCGACACAGAAGTCGAACATATAAGCAGATAAAGTCAAAGTTTTTAATGTTTCTAAACAAACCAGAAAACTCGCCCAGAAACAATTTCGATCTATTTTAAAAATTGATTCTCAGATCGCTAATATGTTTATTTATTAAATCTTGTAATCAGCCTATTTATTTTAGTGGTTTGAAGTAGTTTATTCAAATAAAGAATGAAGAAGTGAAATATGATAATCTTCAAATAGCCATTTGACTATCATCACGATATTGCATTCTCTCAGATAGAATTATGAACCAAATATGAGAATTGCTTGCATTTTTTATGAGGATTTGGCAAATAAAGTCAGAACGAAGTAATGGCGTTGTAAGTAAATACATAACAGGCAACGCTCATTGAAATAGTTTATTCAAATAAAGAAAGAAAAAATGTAATATGATAATCTTCATATCGCCATTTGACTGCATCACAATATTGCATTCTCTCAGATAGCATTATGAACCAAATATGAGAATTGCTTCCATTTTAAGAATTCTCCATATGAGGATTTGGGAAATAAAGTGAGAACGAAGTAATGACGTTGTAAGTAAATACATAACAGGCAACGCTCATTGAAATAGTTTATTCAAATAAAGAAAGAAAAAAATGTAATATGACAACCTTCAAATCGCTATTTGACTAGCACCACAATATTGCATTCGCTTAGATAGCATTATGAACCAAATATGAGAATTGCTCCCATTTTAAGAATTCTCCTTATGAGGATTTGGCAAATAAAGTGAGAACGAAGTAATGACGTTTTAAGTAAATACATAACAGACAGCGCTCATTGAAATAGTTTATTCAAATAAAGAAAGAAAAAATGCAATATGATAATCTTCAAATCGCCATTTGACTATCATCACAACAATGCATTCTCTCATATAGCATTATGAACGAAATATGAGAATTGCTCCCATTTTAAGAATTATCCTTATGAGGATTTGGCAAATAAAGTGAGAACGAAGTAATGATGTTGTAAGTAAATACATAACAGGCAACGCTCATTGAAATAGTTTATTCAAATAAAGACAGAAAAAAATGTGATATGACAACCTTCAAATCACCATTTGACTATCATCACAACAATGCATTCTCTCAGATAGCATTATGAACCAAATATGAGAATTCTTCCATTTCAAGAATTCTCCTTATGAGGATTTGGCAAATAAATGAGAACGAAGTAATGACGTTTCAAGTAAATACTTAACCGGCAGCGCTCATTGAATTTCAGAGGAAAAAACAAGATTAAATTTCACAAGCAAATATGCTATCGGAAATTTTTATCTCTTTCAACGCTTATATCTAAATTTATTCGTTTCTATAGAAATCAGGTTATCAAACTACTTTTCTCTGAAATAGCAGGATTCTTCATTTCTTGAGCGAAATTCAAATCTTTTCATTATAAAAATTTAATGCAAAGAGAAGTGGACAGATAAAGGATTTAAATAAATTCCCTTCTGAAATATATATTGAAAAGAGTTTTGCAGGAAGTTTCAAATTTTCTCCATAAAAATTAAATTGGTAAAACGTATTATATAGCACAAGGCAAAACTTTCAGATTGCATTTTAATTGAAAAATGTGAAAGTTTTTAATTTCACGATACTAATTAGTTTGCCAAAGTTAAAGAATATAAAAATGTATCTAAAATTATACGAAGTCTTTTATCACTCATATGGAATACCTGTTTCATTAAAATTTGTGTCAAACACAAATGTTTTTTTCAGATATCAAGCATCTTAGATATAATAGATGCACAAACCGTTTTCGTATGAAATGTTTCCAGCCTACCTCTAACAGTCGATTTGAAATTCCACCATTTCAAACTCTATTCAGTTGTCAAATGCAGTCTTTTCGCTTTCAAAAGCCCGCTTTCAACATATTCCTTACAACGGAAATAGACTACATTTAAACGGACGTATATCATGCAGTAGAAATGCTACAACTCCAGGTTGAAAGATATAAGAAAAGAATCAATTTAGCTGCATCATCTATTTTCCCAGATCAATTTTAGCAGATATACCTTTTTATAACGCAGAACAGAATTGCCGAAAATTTCCTAATATCTAAACTTTTAGAGTTCTTGTATACTTTTGGCCGTCCTTCTAATTTATTTTTTTAAAGGGAAATATCTAGTAATTGGCTGCAGAATATCCAATAATTTTCTAAGCAAAATGTTTTTATATCAGTAAGGATAAAACAGTGAATTTTGTAAGACATTGTATTGATATATTTTTGCACTAATTCTTTTTATGTTCAAAAGTTCGTTAACTTAAAAACTCGATCTCAACATGTACTAAAAACATGTAACTTATTCAAAAGCTTCAAGGACGTTAATTTTTGTTTAAAATTTTCTTTTTTTTTCTCTTTTCTTTCTGCAAGGTGGATTGTATCTGTTCAAAGTTGCGATAAACTAGGCAAATGAAATTGAAAATGTGAGAATGACATCATATAACACATAAGAATTTTTTCTTCAACATGTTTCGTAACTTTGTTATGAGCCATATTAAAACGTTTGAATGTCTGCTAAGCATGTAACAAACGCACGTTTGTTACGTTTGTATGAAGCTTTATAAGCAACAAGCAAATATTTAATTCTTAAACTATTGTCATATATTTATTCTTCCAATAAAAATCTCATATTAAAGTTTAACTAAAGCAAAATTCTTAGAAAACAAATCAATACCTTATTTTTTACATAAATTCTGTAACAATTATTATTTGCCCAAGTAAGATAAATGCAGTATTTTAGAAGAGGAAAACTCTATTTTCGTTAGAGAAAACTGAATTATCAAATTTTAGTTTTGATGAACAAAATCTTGCATTTATTCATATACTTTTGAAATAAAGGACAAATTTAGAGCTATCTTTATTTATTCTCCAATTGTAAAAAAAGTCTGGGAAAATTTTTTAAATGTATAACTTTGTTTAAGTATGTGCGGAAAGACTTGAAATATTCCAATATTATTTCTTTTAATTTTTTTAAATGTATATGTCAAAATATATTCAAAATGAACTATATAAAACAATAAAACTCGGAATATTAGATATAAAACATGGCCATAAATATGTTTTATTTCAAAAGGAAAAGTAATTGAGTTTCACTAAATGATATATTCTATAATCAAAATCAATTGTTTTATTGTTTCCGTAATCGATTATTAAGTTAATAAACTTATTTTATTCTAATCCAAAATGTCATATGTTTTCTTTTTGGCAAAGCTAAATATCTGATTGATTTGAAGCAATCTATGGAGAAATAGATTTCGTGGAAAATAGAGGGAAAACTGATTTCTTAATTTATAGCGAGATTGTGAAAAAGGCACAGTCTTCAATATCAGTAATTTAAATATTAATTTTTAGTTTCAGCCATTTGAATTAAATAAATGATGAAGTTTTCAATTTGGATGCAAATTTCCGAGTAAAAATCATGTATTAATGATTAGATTTTTAAATAATTATTTTACGTTTTGTATAGTTAGAATTGCAATTATTCAGAATAAATACTTCTTGCCCTACCTGAGGTTATTTTTACGAAATACAAACAATGCCCACAAAGAAATATTTCAGAATTCAATGAAATTTTAAGAATTTGAATTAACTAAGAATATATTACAGTAACATTTATTTGTAAGTACATTTTTTTTACCAGACTACATCAGAATATTCAAATATATTAATTTTTTATCTCTAATAATATTTACATTATTTTACAAAATTCTCTTTATCTTAAGTTTTCAGAGCTTGTAGTTTCATATTTAATTAATGCAAGATATTATACTGAAAAAGGAGGAAAAAAGTATGAAAAAATGTTCGTAATTTTTCGAAATTCACAGGAAAAAAGTTCGTAGAGATTAAATTGTTTAGAAACACAAAATACAGACTATGTGAAATGTTTCAATTTATTTAATGTTTGCGTACAAAAAAATTAATCACATTAAATACAATAATTCTTGGAATTCTGTTTTAACATAAGGAAAGCAGGGTAAGAGTATGCAGTGATTTTTTTTCCCTGTTGGCAACAGTGCAAGCAGAAGCAAGTGTGATCATATCAACATGTGTGTTTTCAGCTATCTCAAGAGACCGCCATAATTATTTCCTTCTTTCTGTCTTTCATTTATCAGGTAATATATGATTTCGTTATGTTAGCATGTAATTTTTCTGTGAAGAAATTTTAATTTTTTTGTAAATAAAGGACTAATGCTTTCTTTCAAAGTAAATATCATTATGAGGTTTGTTCCCTTCCGAACAACGTGGCCACGTTAGAATTTAACTTTAGTGAATTCTACAGCCGTCTATGGACGATTTAGACAAGCAATACATCGGCGGCTAAGAGTACGCACAGACCAGATATGCGTACTCTTATCCGTTCTGTAATTTGAAGCAGCCATTCCAACAAAATTTTGCATTTTATTTTATCATTATTATTATTATTATTATTAAAAATGAGATTGGGATAATAATCTGAAGAACTGTTGTCTGGAGAAAAAGTTTTCAGTCCATAGAAATTCGAATAATGAGGGAGCAATATGACTAGGCTGCGAACAAACATATGATGATGATTGGATCCAGAGTGGATTATGTAAAGAGTGGTGGCATGAGGAATGTTCCAGTTACGAAGGCAGTGGAGCATTTGTATGCGATTACTGCTAAATTTTCAGGGTGCGTACTCTTGGCCTCGCGTCCTGCGTACTCTTACCCGTGACGTCGGGTAAGAGTACGCATTTGGCATTTTTTTCTTGCCTTTTGTAATATATATATTTTTTAAAGCTAAAATTTTCATTTTTTGTACCCTTCTTCTTAAGTTAATAAGCTATGATTCAGTATATTTTCGAGGCTCTGACTTTTCAATTTCCAATTCTATAACGAAAAATCCACTAGGAGCGTACTCTTACCCTCCTTTCCCTTACTCCATCATAACTATTTGAATATTTTTCTATTGCCTAAGAATTTTTGTGTTTCAGTATTTTCATGTTTACAGACAATGAACTCATTAAGGCATAAAGTTATTTATTTCACAAACGTTGTTTCCCTACAACATCAAACTGAAATGTCAACAGCACATCTTCGTAATGCTCACAATTAATTTCGCAAACTTTTAATAAGATAGAAAACTACCGAGGAAATTCATAATTAATCTTGAAAATGTCATTTAAATAAAAAGCAGGAAAAGCCCATTCTCACAAGTTCCGTAAATTCTGCCGTAAAATACCTTAAATAAATAGTCAAAACTATATGGTCCAATCATCATATAGCTGTCTACTGAAATGAAACGAAGTATCCCTTTTCAAACAAACAACTTGAGGATTTCGTGAATCATATCTGTATGTGACAGGCTGTCGAGTTGCGATTAGTATTTTACGGAGGAAAGAATCGTTAATATGGATGTTTCGTATGAGAATCTCTAAATTTATTTCAATATCTTCTTCCCTTACCCTTGCTGCGAGCCAGAAAGTAACAAAGGTTTGAATAATCAGTGTGGATGTTTTTAAAGCTATCTTGCCACTAAAGAAAAATAAATGTTGGATTTTTTCAATGCATTATGATATTGTTTCTCATCTTTGATGGCAACGCTTTTTCATAATTATGTTTTATAATTTTTGGCATTATCATTCTGTTTCTGTTGTAAACTTGTCACAATTTGTTCTTATTTCTCCTATAGATAAACTGAAATGAGCAGAAACTGTTCTCAAGAGAATAAACTGTGTCTTTTCTGGCAAATTTCTGAATCTATACTTATAAATGGCAATGTATGTGTGTGTTTGTCTGCGATGTCCAGACGAAGCTATCGCACTTACAGCCATGAAATTTGGCACACAGTAGTCGTAATGGTGACTGAATGCACCTCGAAGCCGAAATTTTAAAATTTAATCTAGAAATTTTTTATTTAATGCTTTGTGTTGTTTTGGTTGATTTTTCGCCCAAATTGCTCAATAGAATGGTTTCAAATAATTGTACGGCAAAAATAGATACACCATCGGAAAAAGCACGCGATTTCCGTTCTAATGAAGTTAGTTTTGAATATCTAACGCAATTTACTGAATTTTGAGAAATTTTTAAAAAATACCCAGTTTTGGCATCGAGATGTTACTTTTGATTTTAAATTTGTTGCATCCGACTTTCTAATAACACTATTAATTTCAATTTTTTTCATCTTATAACTAGAACGGTTGTGTCGAATTTAAAACAAGAACGGTTAAAATATCTTTTCCCGTGTTTTTTCAATTAATTTTTTTCTGGACGGTTGAGAGTTATTTTTCTCGACCGAGTTCCTCACGCGGCACTTCTTCGGAACGTAGCTGCAAATTTTGATTGGCGGGCGCGCAGGATACGTCATGACCTTCACCTGAATAAATTACTTCCTTTATTATTTTCGGATTCAATTTTATATTTTGCTTGCTGTATAATAATCATTTTCACGTTCCAATTTTGTAATATTGTTTTGGATTAACGTACTGTGTACTGTAGCGAGAAAAAAAAATTAAGCAGGAAAATCAAATAATGTGTATTTTTTGTTTTGATTTTGTTTTAAAAACTTTTTCGTATCATTGTTGTCATTTTTTCCCCAGTCCTGATTCCACGGGCAACGCCGTGCGCGTACTGCTAGTGGTATATAAAGGGAAAATTTAAATTAGTTCAGTTTTAATTACTTTATCTTCCAGCCATATTACAGCATGAAGGAAATGTGACGAAGAATCTCACAAATGTGATCTGTGGATAGATCATAAATAGCATCGAACAGAACAGAGTCAGTGAATAATTCGTGAAAAAAATGTAGCGAATATATCTGTACTGGTTGACAAATACTAAGGACCATTTTTAAGATTTCAAAAAAATTGGACTTAATAAAAATACAATGGGTCGCAATCAGTTACTGAGAATAATGGGACATGCTATCGTCGGAACTCACATTTTAAAGTGAAGATTCGGTCACGAGGGCAATTAGTTATGTTTGATGTGCAAAATATTTAAATGCATTTTCGTAAACGCAGCACAAATATTCTGGGAGATATAAAGATTTTCTTAAAAAATTCCTAATTTTTCAGTATGGTTTTTGCTTATAACATGCAGAGTTTTCAACCAAATTTTACGAAACTTACAGAATATTTGATAATATGTAAAAGAGGCTTTGTATTAAAATCTGAAATAAATAATTGGAATATTACAGGAAATATGAGTATTTTCATTAAATATTTTTTTACTGCGCATGACCGAAACATAGCGTATTTTTACTTTCATACTAGATACTAGACTTACTTACTAGGTACTAGAATTTTTTACTAGATATATAGGGCAAGTTATATAAAAATTCCAATTAATTACTATTAGTAACTAGAAAGATATCGGCATTGCAACTTGATGAATTTCGGAACACCCTAAGAGAAACTAAATGATGAGGGTTCTTGCACAAACTGATATTTTTTAAAATTTGAATCTTCGAATAGTAATCATGGAACTGTAATTTAAATTATAAGTATACATAGGTATTCAGGATATTCAACTGTCATAAAATTCAATATTACTGTTCGAAGACTGAAGTTTAAAAAATATCAGTTTGTGAAAGAGCCCTCATCATTTAGCTTCTCTTAGAGAGTACCGAAATTCACCAAGTTGCAATGCCGATATCTTTCTGATTACTAATGGTATTGAACTGGAATTTTTATATAAGTTGCACTATATATCTGGCTCTGAAGTCTTGAAAGTAAAATTACGCTACGTTTCAGACATTAGCAGCAAAAAATTATTTAATGAAAATACTCATATTTCCTGTAATATTCAAATTATAATAGCCTGTATATAAAGCTTCTTTTACATATTGTCCAATATTCTGTAAGTTTCGTACAATTTGGTTGAAAACTTTGTATATTATAACCCAAAATCATTTGGAAAAATTAGGGATTTTTAAGATAATCTTTATATCTTCCTGAATATTTCTGCTGTGTTTACAAAATGCATGTACATATTATGCACATCAAATGTAACCATTGATGAAAGTTACATTTCGTTTTCAGCTTTCTACGAAACAGGATGGGTCAAACTCTATTTTCAACTTCATCACTTTCTGGTAACCCCCTAATTGCCCTCGAAACCGAATCTTCACTGTAAAATGTGAGTTCCGACGATAGTGTGTCTCACGATTCTCAGCAACTGATTGCGAATCATTGCATTCTCATTAAGTCCAAATTTTTCTTAATCTTAAAAATGATCCTTAGCATTTGTCAGTTAGTGTAAAATAACCTACACATTCAGACAGGCAAATCTGGAAGTTTTATGTACAGCATAACTATTTCGGTTTTCATTTTTTTTCCTTCTTACATTTTTTATAAAATATTCTTTTTGCGGTGAAGTAAAAGATGCATCAGAAAATTTATTGACTGTTTTTCCCAGATGGAACATCACTTTAGTTTTTAAAAGAAATTTCTTTAGTATGTGACCTGGATTAATTGTGAAATATGTTATTCCTTCCACAATGTTCAACATTGCAAGGAAAGAAAAAACTCGAAACACGCAATTCAGTATCTACTATTTCCCTTGTTTTCAACCTAATCGCAAATGTCTGCTGTTGCACCACTTAATTTCTGACACTGCATATTTTGAATAATAAGTCTTGTATCAAAGATAATGCTAAGAATTATGGTCCCTGAAAAGGCAGCTATTTTTTCAAATAACTTTACATCCAACTCCAGCCGGCCACATAATTTTGTTAAGGATAAAATTTATTCTTATCGATGTGATTCTTTCTTTCTTTCGTTCGATGGACTAGTTTTTCGAAATTATTTTGAAGAAGAAAGTATTTGTATGAGATGCTTTCAGATTGACTATAAATGTTTCAAAAGTTTGTTACTTTGATCAAAATTTACAATTACAGATTAAATTGTTTCGAAATCCTTGTCTCATGACCAAATCTTTTCCTCGGCAAACCAAATTTCGTGAAGTGCATAAAAATACTTATTCAAAATTTTTCAATGAAGGTAGCGCATTTTCCTCTAAATTTGTTAAGTATAATCTCTATACAAATTCAATAATTCCTTTAACATATTTTGAACGTGTATCAATACTTTTGTCAAAAAATTAATGAAATTCAGATATGTATGAAAATAATACACTTGTGCTGATTATATTGTAGGAATAATGATCCACTAATAAAACACAAATAATTAACTTTTTCTCTTGGAACATTTCTTTAAAATTTTCTTATGAAAAAGGTAAAAAATCGAACTATTAAAGGCTTTACTTTTTATTCTAAAATTTCAGATGCATAAGATTTTGACACTCGTTTAAACTTTTTAGAGAATGCTCTTAATTTTAATCGCTTTATATTTTAATTTTCTAACCTATGAGACAATTTTGATTTTTCTTATCAAAGGATCAGTTTTCATGAGAAAGTTTTCATTCCACTTTTTAAAATTACGGTGCGAATCAGATATAGAAGAAATTTCAAAGTTTAAATAAAATTCTCATAAGAGATGCAGAATATATTTTAATTTAATTTTTTAAATCAATTTCTATAAATTAACTTTAAAAATCCTAGAGCCATGGTAATTTAATAAAATAGCATAGTAAAATATAACATAATTAACATAAATAAGAAAATTAATAGAATACAATGATAAAATAATGGAAATAAATAATGTAATTGATATTTTTAAAAAAGGTTTTAAAGCGCTTTAATTTACCAGAATACATTTCATTCAAGCTTATTTCTTGATAGTAACTAGAGAGCTTTTTAATTTCCTTGATAAAAATAACTTGATATATATGTCTAGAGCATTTGTGAAATACAAATATTAGTTCATACTTGATTAAATTAATTGACAATAAGTATGGTAGAAAATGATTTTATAAGCTTATAAAAGTTCTGTAGAATGTATACTTAAAAAGAAAGACATTTCAACAAGATTTCAAATTTTTAATTTCTTTAATTTATTCTTTAACACTCTGACTCCTAACCCGGCCGCAGCGGCCTTGCAACTTCTATACTAGTATGGCGGATTTCGGCCGGTTGCTGTTCAGAAAGGGGGGAGAAAGCAGTTGGGCGAGTGGTTATTAAAGGCACCTTTAGGGGAGAGATGAGAGATGAAAGGCCCGCCATTCACATCTCCCACCTCCCGTAGTGAGGAGTAAAGGGGGGACGGGGGGACGAATCCATTCCACAGATCAATTAGTAAGCAAACCTCCGTATACAACTGTACTCAGATTTTGAGAACTCTTAGTAGTCAGAGGGTTAAATAGTTTTCTCCTAACAAGCAGAGAGTCCAAGTTTCTAAGTCTCTTAATCCACTGGGTGGAGTTAAATGGAATTTTTTCTTAGAAAATAATATGCAACTTATACCTTCAATTTCATTACAATTTTATTGGTGACGAAATAAAAAATAAAACTGCAATATAAAATAATTTATAACCTACAGAATATCAAATATTTTTTTATTATTTTTAATTTCTTCTAAAATTATTTTTTCAATTCCTACTATTAGCTCACACTCTCCCTATATTTTGTTCAAATTTTGCAATAGATTTTAAACTAACTTCCCGATGAGCTGGAGACTTGAAACCTTAAACATAGCTCAGAACTAGATGACAATGCGATATTAATTCGCTTTCTTGTCTGACTGTTTGTCTGTCATTTCATATTTTGCATGACGCACGCGCAGTACGTTTTTCATTATATATCGAAAACTATTAACACTACAGTCTTGGTTCTTGGGTATATGGATGGCCCATGGGATCATCGAAGCACCCCCATATTTTAGCCATATCTTTGCCCATGCGCAGTACGTTTTTCATTATATCTCGAAAACTATTAAACTATTAATTATTAAAGTAGGAATTGACTTTAAAAAAATTTATATTACTTGTTAAAGAGCAGATATCAGAGACTCTTGCGCGTGCTGATTTTGCCTATACTCCGATTATTTGTATAATTTTATGAAATATGCATCATGCCAGTAGTTACTCTGTTTTCATTCATCCGAATTAAATGGTTTTCTATTCTATTTCATTCAGTTCTATTTTCTTCTATTCTATTTCAGTTTAGTTAATCTAACTACATAACATAACACCACATCATACCCCCGAACTCGGAGCCAGGACAGCTCCCTGTCGGTTGGTTGGGTATGCGTGAAACTTTATTGAAAAAGCCAGAGGAAAAAAATACAACTTCTATATGAAGATACAGAAAACAGGACATTTACAACAAAAGAATATAATATTTTTTTTAAGTTCAGTCTTTCAGGTCGTTGTGTTGTTGAATTTGAGAGGGTCGTGCCCAATGTATGGAAGAAGAGAGAATATGAGTACATAGGGTTAATTGGGTCTGTGGCTAGTTGTTGTCGCCATCTTTTGGAAATAAGAGTGTTTCGTTTACCGCGATGAAGTGGATGAGTTTTCTGATTTTCGCCCTAGAATTGTTGTTGTTCATAACTCTTTTCCACCAAAGTGGTTCTACGTCAGCTGACGGTTTTGTTAGGTGGCATGATGTTGTAAACAGGCAACTTGTAGCATAGTGTAAGGGGTTACCCAGGTTTCCGCAGCTACAGGAATCGCTGCTTCTGATGTTGAATCTTTTAAGATATGTCGGAGTAAAACCTCGGGAATACTAAATAATTCAGGCTGACCTTAGTTTGGTAAAATTACTCATGATATACCAAATGCAGTAGAGTATTGACTCTGGGTGCTCTGTGAAGGCGTTCGAAAAGAACATGTGGCGATTCGAATGGTACAGTGGCAAACAAGTTGAGGGTAAAAAGAAGATATCTGAGTTTGTTTCTACCAATTAAGGTTCTATGTTCATTCTTAAAGACCAATTCGAATACTTCTTTTAAGTGAGAAATAAACATTCGCTTTGTTTCTGATTCGAAATTGTTATTTTCCTTCATTTTTCAGTAAAAATTTTAATAAATTAAAAAAAAGGCGGGATTATCCGAAATTTTGGATTTCTGGCGTCCGGATTCCCGGAGTTCTATTATATTTTATTATTCAGTTCTATTTAAGCAACTGACAATT
>BGPR01045634.1:0-12267 GCA_013235015.1 Araneus ventricosus | reverse complement strand
AATAAAATAAGAATTGTATCATTAGAACTCAAGTTATGCAATAAATGTATATTTCTCATTTTTATGATTAATGTCTACTTTTAAAATGTAATTATTATTTGCATACTACGCAGTAATATGCTAGTACTATCTTAAAAAACACATTAAAATAGTTTATTTTACATGAATTTGCACGAGTAGAATTTAATTTGTGATAATCAGAATTGTTTATTAAAATTTCGATTATACGTCTTTTCATTTATACGCCGTTTTACGTCAGTCCCTTGAAAAACGTGTAAACGGTGCTTTATTGTATTTTGTATATAAAAATATATCATCGATAAATTTCATGCCGAGGAGTCCAGTATTTCGACCAACATTTTACTATCACTTGTTCAAAAATATAAGTAATGAATTAGTTCAAAGTCTAACCGTTGTCTAGCAACGGAGTAGCTATAAATCTTCGTTATTTCAAAATCGTCTGCACGTAATTAAAAATTATTGAACTTTAAAAAATTAATAACAATCGAAGAGAAAATGTCACAGAAATAAAATTCGTATCATTGAAAAGATAAAATTTTGACCTTTAAGATGGTATACAAATATTTTTTGTCGGATAATTTGCACCGAAGTTACGGTGGAAAAGCGGTTTCGGTTTATTTCTAATTAACTGCCTGTTTAATTAACTTTTGGACTTATAAAAGTTCATAAGTGTCTTATCCTTGTCTTAAATAATAAGTGTACAAAATTTGGTTGAAAACAGTCCATTGGTTTAAGAGGAGATGTGGAACATAGCCACATACATAGACACATACCCACAATGACTTTTATTTATATTAAGATTTAACTTAAATTTGTACAGAAGCTTTAACCCTTTTATATTCAAACTATCCTTATCCAACCAAAACCAGGAAAAAATTAAATAAAATAGACCATAGTATTTATTTCATAGCACTACGGAAGATTTATAAGTTTCTGAAATGGAGTCAGTTTCTTATTTTATTTTTATATTTATTTATTTAATGCAACTTTAAAGCAGTGGGTGCATCTTTAACAGAAAGCATTAAAAAAACTCGTAGTAGAAATACGTAGATCGGCAACAAGTATTCAACTATTGTGTTTAGTTTAAAACCAATCATCATGTATGTAAATACTTAGAAGATTACAGCATATACAAATTTACTAATATTTACATGATTTAGAGATGTGATTTAGTAAAAAAATTACGATTTATTATAGGATTAAAATTATTTTAGCTTAACAAATAAAACGAATGCTTTCTCATGCCATTATAATACTTTTACTGATGACACCAAATCCTAATGAAAATATTCCAAACTCTGAAATATGAAAATTCAACAGACATATATTGATATAAAATTAATTATTTAAATGAACTTTTATTAGATTCGTAGAAGCAAGTTTTCGGCTGTTTTATATCGTTTCCTGCATTTGAGATCAGTATATATAAACACATCCCTTCTATTTTTTAGAATTTTTATTTTACATATTACGAGTTATATCAAATAACCTTTAGGAGACAAAATATCAGTTCTGAAATTTTTCAGTCAGCATTTGGATATTAATTTTGATAACTTTTCTTTAGGAATAGATAAGGAAAGGTCACGAAAAATATTTGGTTAAAATCTGAAATATATCAGATTAAAACATACATTCACCTATTTTGAATGTTTACTTCTATCAGATAAATTATCAGTTAAAAATTTTGTTCGTATAATTTGAACCGAAGTCACTTCTACGCAATTTATCGGTCTTCTTTTATCACTGTAACTTTTTCACGCGCTTTTTCAGAATTATTACTTTTTTATTTTTTATTAATTTTTTTATTGAAATGTAGTAGTTTTTCTTTTTTGCAATTGCAATATGCTTTACTCAAAATAGTAAAATTCGTAGATTCAGATGTTACTATTCAGTGTTTTCCAAGTTGTTATGTCATAGATCGGTTCTTTTTTCATTTTTCACTACACACGACCAATTTTCGAGTGAAAATATTTTTGGATACCCCATTTTCATCCGAAAAAGTTGTGACTCCAAAATCGGAAAAAAAGTGAAAAAGTTTAAGAATCGGTTAATTATAAACAAAAATAAATTCAGCATAAAATAACTAATCACCAAATTAGTAATTTCTTTTATTAACGTAGTTTTTTTTTAGTAAAGTTTCTGTTATTTGTGGAAAAAGATTATCGCATATTTCGTATATATAGTATTCGATTTTCCAATATTGGTATTCTAAAGTCACGAATGTTCTTGATATTAGTCATATGGTTAGCACTTGGTTTTTGTAGACTTTGTTTATCACACTCTGATAGTACTTATACAGTAGAAAAGTAAACCTTGATTGTCATTTTGGTAGCAAAAAAATATATGAAGGTGTTTTATAACTTTTTCGTAGGAGTTTTATTATCTTTCTCTTTTGCTGGTTTTTTAATTCTTGTGTCATGACTGGGTCACTGATTTAAGGTCAGATATTTGAAATTTTCAGCGGTGATTTTTTTTTTTATTCAGAATTTATTTTTCATCGTTCTGCAAGTTGTTATGTCATAGATCGGTTATTTTTTCATTTTTCGCTACACACAACCAATTTTGGAGTGGAAATATTTTTTGCGATCCCATTTTCATCCGAAAAAGTTGTGATTCCAAAATCGAAAAATAAGTGAAAAAGTTTTAAAGAATCGGTTAATTATAAACAAAAATAAATTCAATATAAAATAACTAATCTCCAAATTAGTAATTTCTTTTATTAACGTACCGTAACAAAGTTTCTGTAATTTATGAAAGAAGATTACCGTATATTTCGTATATATAGTATTCGATTTTCCAATATTCGTATTCTAAAGTCACGAATGTTATTGATATTAGATTATAACATATTTCGTATACATAGTATTCGATTTTCCGTATTCGTATTCTAAAGTCACGAATGTTCTTGATATTAGATTATAACATATTTCGTATATATAGAATTCGATTTTCCAATATTCGTATTCTAAAGCCACGAATGTTCTTAATATTAGATTATCACATATTTCGTATATATAGTAGTCGATTTTACAATATTCGTATTCTAAAGTCACGATTGTTCCTGATATTAATCATATCAGAATATGAATGTCAACTTGGTTTTCGTAGACTTTGTTTATCACACTCTGATAGTAGGCTTATACAGTAGAAAAGTAAACCTTGGTTGCCATTTTGGTAGCAAAAAAAATATGAAGGTGTTTTATAACTTTTTCGTAGGAGTTTTATTATCGCTCTTTTTTCTGTTTTTCTAATTCGTGTTTGAGGACTGGGTCACTGATGTAATGTCAGATATTTGAAATTTTCAGTGGTGTTTTATTTATTTTTTTATTCAGAATTTATTTTTCATCGTTTTCCAAGTTATGTTATAAGTTTGGATCTTATTTAATTTTTTTCTAACACGACACCTTTTCAAGTTCAAATAATTTTCACGACGCCATTTTCATCCGAAAAAAGCTGCCTAAACTCCAAAATTTGAAAATAAATAACATAAATTTAATAAAAACTGCTTTTAAAACACATTTTTATTATTAGTGTACTAAAAAGTGTATACATTTTATTAAATTTCTTTTAGTCTTTAAGCAATAATTCATTATCATAAATATTTTGAAATCTAAATTCATTTTTTTTTCTCAAATTCGAACTAGCCGATGCCACTCATATGGAATCAGATTTTAGTTAAATTAACCCGTAAACTGATAATCAAGCTCTGAAAATATTAAAATAGTGTATTGTCATCGAGAATACGTAAGTAACACTTCAAAACTCTGATTCACCCACCAGAAAGCGAGTGAAAGATCGATTACAAAATTCCAACTTTACAAACAAGAAACTTGTCAAGTTAAATAAAAGCATGTAGAAAACAAAGAATCAATTATTTATAAATAATAAAATTCATAATAAAATATCTGATGGTTTAGCTTAGTTTGGTCATATTAATGCTCCGTTCTCGATTTTGAGACCTGCGGTGGCCTAGTGGTATTATTTCGGTTTCGGGGCTGGTTTCGAAACTGAATTCGACCAGGTGGTTAGAATGACCAGGTTCACCGATTCCACAGAAGATCCGCAGGGTATGTGGGTATGTTGCATGTTGAATAACAAATAGGAGGCCAAACGTTCTCCCGTTAATGTCGTACAGAAGTTTGGAGAGTGGGGTGCCAACTCAAGTGCCGCGGTTCAAAATTATGAGGCCATGCAATCCGAGGTCCTAAAATAGCCTTCGTGCTGCTTCAAAACGGGATATTGATAGAGTTACCATACGTCCAGATCTCAAGCTCACGTCAGGGCCAATGTCCGGATTTATACCGGTGTGAGAGAAATTTAGTTGCAATTGAGAAAAAGCTGGCATCATTCCGGCAATAAAAGAAAATTCACTGTTGGTGAGAAAGTGGCTGCCTTATCCTTTTAATTCTGTTTTTCATTATTATAATTCCGAATTTCCAAACATTAATAAAAATTGCATCTTCTTTGAATTCTAACGCCTTAAATATTTTTTAGCCTCTTCAAACTCTGTACTAGAATGTTATGAAAGAAGGCAGATAGATGGTAGGCAGTTTTTAGAATTTTTAATTATACTTTCACACACACCCCTCCCGGATTTCTACTAAAAATTATAGCAACCCTAGATATTAATATAACTAAACTAGGGCTATTTTAGGACGCACCTCATCATTTAGAACTGTGATTAGATCTAGGACGACATCTGAGACGCTTCTTCCCAACTTTCACACCACATACGCACCAGGCCCGTTTGTTCGGCTGATATTCCGTGGAATCAGGTCAGGAACTCGCAACCTGATTGCGAAGCTACAGTGACTCTTAAATGTATTGAACAAGCCGACATAGCGACTGAAAAGACCTTGAGTCTTCGCTACCCCAAGTGCAAGTGCAGTCGCAATCACTAACTTAAAAAAAAAAAAGAAAGCTCTGTTATAACTGAAGGCAATAAAGACTTGCATTTTCCCCATATATTAAATTTTAATTCAAAATGCAAAAAAACTGTTCCTTATCAAAAATTCGAATCAAGCAGTCGTGCCTCAAATCTTATAATATTTGTGATGAATTATTATTTGATATGGCGTGAAAAATAGGAAATTTTATTCAATGTTCCTTCTCTTTATTTTTCAAAAGAATCACTTCATGTTTTTAATTAATTCATAATTCATTATCATGAACAACAATAGCTGGCTGAACATAACACACTAACTGAATAAATTGAAATAGTCAACTATGTCTTGTTGAGCAATGGAGTCAACTTGTGTGACACCACAACACATGACAAACATAACATACTGCACGTGAAAAATAAGCACTAACTACTTATTGTTTTGCGCTATTAAGTGACGTCACGCCTTTTTTCCACCTGTAAGATGCGTATTGGAACTCGAAATTACATCGTCGTGGTGCATTTGGCTTGTTTCGCGTGAGCATGCTATGTTTCGAAAGTGCCATTCCGTATAAATATCATGATAAATGATTTCTTTCATTTATGAAATAATTACAGACAATATTTAATTCTGTCATGTTAAAATGAAAATGAAGATATTTTCGCTTTATTGTTCTATGAACTTTTTATCAAAGGGAAATTCAAATTTTAATTTAGTGTATCACAGCAAACACTCAAGGTTTTCGTCAGATTTTTCCAGTACTTTAACTTCAGCTACTTGAATGGACACGAATTTTTAAGTCTTTGAAGATTTTATGTTTTTAAAACAAATATATTAATTAAAATAATGGTGAATATATTGCTAAAATACATTTTCATCAAAGAAAGTTAGCAGCTTACGAAATGCCATTCTATATAGAATGATTCATATCAATCCAAAATAGAAGATATTCTAATATATTTACCAAATTTTAAAGTCTTTCTTCACAAAGCAATTGATAGGAAAAACTTATTGCATAGAATCCTTTTTATTTTGAAAGACCTTTTATATGTGCTTTGGGCAAACATTTCTAGAAATTTCTGAAAAAGAATATAATTTCAATGTAAAGTAAACTTTTTGAAGAACACTGCACTCCGAATATCTGGATACATTTTTGCAAAAATACATCCAGAAAATATCATCTGAAAAATATATTTGACAAAAATATGTCCATATAATTTTTATCTCTCTTGCAGTTTCAAATATCATTTCCACCAAACTTTTTTCATTAAATCTTTCTTTCTTCCTATTCACATTTCTTAGAAATCTTCTGATCTTAAAATTTTTTAAATTATTTTTCACTTTAATTGGCAATCTCTCGAAATTTTACATTAGTAATTTTTGTGTCTGCTCAACTTTAGAGCATGCTAGAGGAGCTGAAAGCTACTCCGTTGAAAATAATCACATTGACCGAACTTCATTGGTAATTATGCATAATAACCGGTTAATGTGGTAAATTCTCATAAATTATCCACTTTAGCCGATTTAACTTGGTTATAATAGCCGGTTATTATGAATAATAACCAATTATCCACATTAACCGTAACATATATACATACATTCCAATATTTAAACCCTGTTCAAAATTATTTCTTTGTGACAATATAATCATTCTTAAAAACCTATATATCATCCATATTAAACAATTTGATTCTACCTAAATATTAAGTACAAGAATTTTCTACATTGCACATATAATATTGGCTATGTTATTCCTTCTATTGGACATATATTTACAACATTTTCAGTCTTGAAATCTTACCGGTCTTTTTATGTGTCTGCCACATCTTGAAGTGGTTTGTTTATCAGATAAGAAGTGGGAGTTTTCAGCATCTGAACTCTCATCTGATTACTTATATGGAGTTGGCTTGTCATTGACTTTGTCTGTGACCAACAAATAAGCTGGTTTTAGGCGATCTATGGAGTTGTTGTTATAAAAGCTTTATTGCATTATCTGATCTGCTATTCGAGTTTTCCATTCCTCCATACGTGTCAGAGTGAAAGCGTGTTTTAGAAGTGCTATACTACGCAGGAATCATCTTTGTCTTCAAAATTAAGGAAAAAGGTCATACTTCATGACAAAAGCAGCAATTATTTTGAAAGCAAAAATAAATGGATTATCTACTGAGAGATTTTTGGATTGATTTAAGTGAATTAGTATATGCATCTAAAAATTTTATCACCTTAGAATCTTTGCTTTGACTATGCATATAAATGAACAAAAGTAAGCAAAACAAAGCTTATGAGAGATCCAACGCACACACACACACACAAATTCACTTCAAATAAGAAATTTCAAATAAATAACAATTTCTGGACTGATTATCACGAAAATACTTTCATGATAAATGTTTCTAAGTGAAACAAACAAATTAGCTTTCAGAAACAGAAGAATTTTTTCTGAAACAATGCTCAAAAATTATAAGCGGCAAAAGATGAATTCAAAAGTAAGAATTGAATAAATACTTTTAATGAATTTCAACCAATATCGAAATCTTAAGGCGACCAGGGACCTTCAAAATAATATTTTTAACTAATATATTTTTCATTTAATCAATTCTAAATTTTTTCGGCATGAAAAATAGCACTATATAAGACAACACACAAAATTATACTACAATATATTTATTTCTTTCTGAGTTATGGGCATAAATGTAATTTTTATGAACAATTAATAGCCTCTATGATAAATGTTCCAAGTACTCCCAATCACTCGAAATCATTCCAATTATTTTTAATTAGCTGCTCTAACCCTTTACAAATAAAAATTGGGATTAATTTTTATGTTTCAGAAAGAAATTTCCAAAATTAATACACATAATAACTCGATACTATTGGTTTTGGAAACAAATATGCCCAATATTTGATATGGAAGAAAATATTTACATTTTAATAAACAATATGAATGCCAAAAATTCTTCTCCATACATGTCTTTGAACTTATATAAAATGTCATGAAATTTGAACAAAAATTGAAGCGCCTGGAACATTTACCATAAAGCCCATTAATTGTTATTAAAAATTACATTTATACCCATAACTCAGAGATAAATAAATATATTGGATTGAAATTTTGTGTGTTGTCTTATATAGTGCTCCTATGCCTCCCTGCAAAATTTCAAATTGATTAGTTGAAAATTTTAAAAAATGGTAGCAACCTCTTAATACCTGCAAAATTACATATTGATTAGTTGAAAAATTAAAAAACTGATTTTGAAAGTCCCTGGTCGCCTTAAGAGAGGAATTAACAACATACATTCGAATTAAAACTGAAGTTGAATAATAGAAAAATAATGTCAAACGTTTTTTTTAAATTTATTTTTAAACGAATTATTCCCCTTCATATTTCAAATAATAAAAATTATTATGTGTTCTACTTTAAAAATAATATTTTCCTCTTATTTCAATTTTATTGGTGATAACTGCTATTATAATTGAGTTTTATTTGTGATTATTATGATTTTACCATTGGGATATAAAGCTGCGATCCTTTTGAAGAAACATAAATCTAGTCTTAATTGCTTTAAAGTTGCACAGCTCCCATAATTAATAAAATTCAATATTATGTTATGAGAGTTTTGCACCTATTTGTCTATTTTTACGTTAATTGCTTACATTTAACGGTTTTATATTCTCTTTCCTTAGTATTTATCAAGAAGTTTTTCAATCAGTCGGAATTTTAATTCTTCTGTTCAGTTAATTATTACATATAAGCACTGTTTTCGAAAGATGTTTGTTCAAAGTAGTTAATTACAAGATGTTGAAACAACTTAAAGTTAAATCTTTCAGAATAAGAAATTTAATCTTTCGTGCCCAAATGAGCGGCGGAAAACTAAAATTTTTCTTAAGATGAAAGTATCATGTTTCTTTCTTTCGTGAAAGGAAACCGTGTTCTAATTAACCATGTGAAACTGTATAATTCATTATGAACGTTTTTCCTACTAAGCTGATCCCACCATATGCTGTACTTTCACCGTACGTTTGGCGCAGCATGGCCAAATTTGGCTCTTGCGCCAATAAATTCCAAACCAACCAACCAACCAACCTACTAAGCTGAATTTCCTACTTTTTATGGCTTTGCTAAGCTCTTTATATATTATGGATGTTATTTATTTCTCTGAAAGCTGAAACTCAAAAAATAAATTTTGTTTGGTTATTCTTTTAAATAACTTAAAATTTTAGCATATATCAATCTGAAAATGTGACTGATGATTTATTTTTCAATAAATATTCTTTTCACATCCTTGTGACTGAAAATGTGACTGATGATTTATTTTTCAAAAAAATATTCAGTTCACATCCTTATGACTGAAAATGTGACTGAAGATTTACTTTTCAAAAAATATTCGTTTCACTTCCTTATGACTGAAAATGTGACTGATGATGTATTTTTCAATAAATATTAGTTTCACATCCTTGTGACTGAAAATGTGACTGGTGCTTTTTTTTTTCAAAAAATATTCGTTTCACATCCTTATGACTGAAAATGTGACTGATGATTTACTTTTCAAAAAATATTCGTTTCACATCCTTATAATTAATGAAGCAAATGCAAAACTTTTCCCGCTCAGACTACCAATGCAAAGCTACATCAACCATTTATACTAGAAACTGCACGATAATGGAACATACACTTAATCCTTTCTAATGCGATTGCCAATCTCTCGTTCCAAGCGAACTGCTAGCATCAGCAACTGAAAGTGTCTTCCTGAAATTGCTCTGTACATAATCGTTTAACGCCGCAACAGACGAATGCACCTAGTTTGTCTGATCAGCTTCGAATGCTCCATAAATAACAACAGCGGTCAATTCTTCGGTTGAGTGGACTGGAGATAGTGGTTTGTCACATCTAAATATTCAACCAACCGGTCACTGAAGAGCCTCCCGGACGTTGACAGGGGATAGAAAATCCTCTTCAGGACCTTATCTACGGTGGCTGTCAAACAGGGCTGCCAAGTTGGCTATTTTAAGGCCACATTTTGGAAATGTGTGCCATTTTAAAACGCCTGACTTATAAATGTTCACTTGACACTGATTTTTTGGTGGGTGGAAGGGCATTTTCAGGTGCAAATTTTAGAATGTCTGAACAGGATTTTACTGTTTCGAGGCGCAAGAGCTAGATTTGGTTAAATTGAGTCACACATATAATTAAAAGTAGGGATATGACGAATAGTGATTTGGTCGAATAGCCAAATACCAAATATTCGGCCACATTTCAGGCCGAATAGACAAATACAGAATATTCGGCCACATTTCAGGCCGAATAGCCAAACACCGAATATTCGGCCACATTTCAGGCCGAATAGCCAAATACTGAATATTCGGCCACCTTTCAGGCCGAATAGCCAAATACCGAATATTCAGGCCGAATAGCCAAATATCGAATATTCGGCCACATTTCAGGCCAAACACCGAATATTCGGCCACAATTCAGGCCGAATAGCCAAATACCGATTATTCGACCGCATTTCAGGCCGAATATCGAATATTCGGCAGCTGAATATCCACGTTTTAAAAGTATTTCAGTTTTGATTGTATGTAAAAATTTTCTCAAATTTTAAATAAAAAAATCAAAGATTAATAAAAATGATTTAGTATTTGTATATTTAAAAAAATTTAACATCCTGATGCATTTTAAAATATCTTAATTTTTTGATAATAAGAAATTAGAAACCCAATTTATTTTGGGATTGTTTCACAGAAATAAAACAGTCATCATTGCAGAACATGACAATGACAGACACAGAACAAAATTAAGAGGGTAAATTTAAATTATCAGAAGTAAATTGCGATTTTGATAAAGAACTTCTAATATCTGGCTGGGATAGAGTGTCCACTTAATTGGTGAAAAAAATGCAGAAAAATATCCAATGTTTGCAAATTAAGCAGAAAACATCTTTCAGCTCCTGTAAGCACAATATATAGTGTATATTTTAATACGTGATTGGAAAAGGGGTAAAATTCTCACTGGTAAAATTAATCCTTTTTCCAATTCCACAATCATTTATTTTCTGAATTTGGTAATGCATAAGAAACCAAGCAGAACATACTTTTCCCAGAAAATGCTAATAATTTATTTTTCTTGCATCATTATTTCAAGCTTTACAATGATAAATGATATGCAACATTATTAAATACACCAAATTTACTTAAAAATTGAGTGAATGTTAGGAGGTTTTTTTATAATAAATGTACTGAAATGTTCTGCATAATATTCTTTGTTAAATATCTGTACAAGCACACTTTCTAAAAAAAATTATTATCCTGAAATTATTCGGCCGCATATTCGGCAAAACGGCCGAATTCCGAATAATTGCCGAATTTTCGTTGCATCCCTAGTTAAAAGTGAATGATAAATCACCCAAGGTAGAATAAAGATTGAAATCTTCATATTTCTTGCAGAGGTTTAAAAATATCAGCTCTAGAGAAAGGAAAATAGAAAAAATTAAATGCCATACTACTTCAAATTACGTAAAAAATTTATGCATTTTTTTCCTCCTATTTACTGTTGTAGAGAAAATGCATAATTAAAGACTTTGGGATGTTTATAAACTATCCTAAAATCTCACTTAACGTTTTTCACTGTATCTCTCTGAAGACTAAATCGCAAGAAACAAACTTCATAGTAAAGTAGGCCTTAAAAAATTTGCTACGTTTGAAGTCGGCTCAATCCCAAATATCTGACAATTTGTGGTTTTCTTCCGTTTCAGATAGTAGAAAATTTAAATCATCAAGAGATGTTTAAATCAATCAAGTATTTGGCCTTTTTTCTGAAGAAGTTCGGCATTATTTTGCCATTATGGTCTGGTAACCCTGTTGTCAAACAGGAATCCTTGAAGGCGTAAATCCTTTTCCATGCTCCAAACATCTGACAATATGTGGTTTTCTTCCGTTTCTGATAGTAGAAAATTTAAATCACCAAGAGATATTTAAATCAATCAAGTATTTGGCCTTATTTCTGAAGAAGTTCGGCATTATTTTGCCATTATGGTGTGGTAACCCTGTTGTCAAACAGGAATCCTTGTAGGCGTAAATCCGTTTCCATGCTCCAAACGTCTGACAATTTGTGGTTTTCTTCCGTTTCTGATAGTAGAAAATTTAAATCATCAAGACATATTTAAATCAATCAAGTATTTGGCCTTATTTCTGAAAAAGTTCGGCATTATTTTGCCATTATGGTCTGGTAACCCTGTTGACAAACAGGAATCCTTGTAGGCGTAAATCCGTTTCCATGCTCCACAAGTATAACGATATATAGATACCTTCCGTTTCAGATAGTAGAAAATTTAAATCATTAAGAGATATTTAAATCAATCAAGTATTT
>BGPR01045633.1:0-12267 GCA_013235015.1 Araneus ventricosus | reverse complement strand
TTGACAGTGAAAAGTTTCCAAAGCATGAAAGCAATCGATTGCAAGAAACTGTTGACAATCTGGGACAGATGGTCGATTTAGGTCCAAAACAGGGTGGTGTTAAAAGAGTGAAAATCACCAACATCATGCACGAGAAACATAAAATTTTGGAAAAGTCTCCAGAACAATTGGCGTCCTGTACTGCCTTGCATAAGCGATTGAAAATAGAGAACATGGATGCTAACTTGGTGTCTCCACTGCCTGAACAAGATGATACTGTAGAGATGGAACCAGTGGTTGGTGATGAATCGTCTGAGGGTTCAAGTCAATCGAGCGAGTTGTACACTTTGAACTCTGATTGTCAAGAGCTTCTTGTGGCGGATGAAATACGAAGGGCCTATAGTGATTGGGATCATTACAAATCTCTCAATCAATCTGTGATTGTAGATACATTTCATGGACAGTTCAGGAGTTCAGTAAGTTTAAATTTTATCTTTCTTTCTTTTTTGCAGTGTTTAATTAATAAATGAAATCTGCTTCGTTTGTCATATTTTTTTTAATGTTGATTAATTTTTGTCATTCTGAAGCACCATGTGAAATTTTACGGTTTTTAAATATTGATATTTTTGTTGAAATGCATTTCATTGTTGAACATACATTATATCATTTATATTGTAAAAAGAGTAGGAGTATTGATGTTGATCAACTTTTGGCTTAGTTGATCCGAACTGAAATTGTCACAAAAACTATGCTAATTGTAACCATCATAGAATGCCTTTCACCAAATGAATAATTTCTTGGCATTCATATGCATTCTTTTTATACTACAATGAAAAAGGTTGAGAAGTGGAAAGTGCTGATATAGAGGTTGACTAAAAGGTTTTTGTCCCCCCCCCCCTTCTAGATGTATAAAGAAAATTCCAAATACTGTCTCAGCAAAAACATATGCTTAAATTTATAAGCCCATTGACTGACTATGAGTTATTTATATATATACTTTTGGTTATAAAGTATATATATATAACTCGGACAGTAAGGGAGATTCGGGTACAGTGGACCTTGGGGGGGGGGGGTGTACAAAGGTATCTTATTATTTATTTTATTTTTGTTTCTGAATGTTTCTTATTTTGGCACACAGATAGTAAGTCTATAGTACTGGGGAAAAAAATATTAAACCATATGCCTAACTGACAATTAAGCCATGTTATTCTTGAATGGTGACTTGTAATAGCTAAAAGTAAATATTTTCAGTGGAGCATATTTTCTTTTCTGGATTAAAAAATTTTGATTTGGAAAACATTGCTCCACACAATAAAAAGATATATTATTATATTTAATGCTGCTAAAATAACTGAATATGAATTTCTTTTTCTCTTTTTTTTAAATTTTTTTAAAATCTATTTGTTGTCAAAGTTCTACCTGGGGTACAATGGACCATCAGTTCTGTATCCCATATGCTTTAAAAATTTAGACATTATATAAGGATTAGTAAATTGTTTTACTTTTAGTGAGCAAATTAACCACTGAATCGTGTCATCTACATATTTTAAGTTTAATCTATGTATTATATTTACAAATTTCAAAATTAAATCAAATTACACACCAAAAAATAGTAACAAAGATTTTAAGATTTTTTTTTCTATTTCCATTTTATAAACATTCTGCAATTTTTTAAATTCTTAAACTTTAAAAAAGTACAGCTATTTTTAAGTTAAAATTAAATGAAATAGTAATTTTTTTTTTTTTTTGAAAAAAAAATTAATTTACCTATTAGTTTGTATCTGTTGATATTATATATAAATTAACTGTTGAATGAAATAAAGTTAATTAAAAAAGAGGAAGTACTGTCACATAAGAACATTTCTACAGATGATGTAAAGTATTAAATTATTATTTTATCAGTAATATATTAATTTAGCCTAATTCTATCATTACAAAATATATGTTTAACTTAACTTTTCAGCAATAACTTTATGTTCTGTTTATAGTGATTTAGAATACAATGATGGAGGGAATCATTTCACTCTATCATGCTAATTTTGGTAGTGAAATAAAAGTTGGTGATTACATTTTAGTCAGATTTATGACAAAATATAGAGTGGGCTATTTTATCGGTTTAGTAACGGGGGGAAAAAAAGACAATTATGTTTTTATGAGATTTACGCGGAAAAAACCTAACCAAAGCATGTTCATTTCCCCCTCTATATTGTAGATGAATCTCTATTATGTTCAAGAAATCATAATGAGTCTTCCAGAACTTACATTTTCACAAAAAAAAAAAAAAACTGGAGACTTTTGGTGACACAAAAAACACTGAAACCATGAATAGACAAATATGATGCATTCTGAATTTTGTGCTATTAAAAAATGACCTACATTAATATATTTTTTAAAATTTACTGGTGGTCCATAATAGTACCCCATGCTGTGTACCATTGTACCCTGGCCTTGGGGTACAATGGTATACTTTGTCACTTGTCACTTAAAAATCTATATTAAAAAAAGTATATACATAATTATAGATTTAGTGTGGTGAGTGTAATATAAACCTTAAGATGGCAATAACATGTATACATATTTTCAAACGAAAAAAAAAAATCAGTATTTTGAGAGCAAACATTCAAAATTTACAAAATTGGTCCACTGTACCCCGGTTTCCCCTATGTATTATACTCCTATATTTTTGGATTTTTGTTATATGTTATTATTTACTAATAGAATTTCATTAATGGAATGCATTTGATATTAAAATAGTTGAAAGATTTTCAGGGTAAAATGTAATAAGTGATTGATGCAACTTTTTAGCTTTTTAGACCATGTTTCTTAGATTTTTCAAATAAAAAAAAGATAGAATTATAATTTTATCATAATGCTGTTTTGATATTATTACTTACAGGTTGTGTGCTCACAATGCTCACATAACTCTATTACTTATGAGCCTTTTATGTACCTTCCCGTTTTCCTTCCACACACTCTGGAAAGGCAAATAGGTGTGTATGAAAAAAAATCTCTTTTTATAAAATACACTTTTTGTTAGATGAATAAAGTAATGGTCCTTAATTGTGTTTAAATGTTGATTTATTGATCATAATAAGCAAATACAATATAAATTTCGTGCTTGGTTGTTTATCATGTGGTATCTTTAATTTAAAAGAACTTTTTGTACATGTCTGCATTATATTGGAGTTTCATTATTATTTCTTTTTAAGTGATTGTTTAAAGAATGTTATTTTAAAATTTACAGTCATAACCTATGTTCAGAATAATGGCAGTCCCCCAATCCGATATATGGTGAATGTAAATAAATACGACCGCATCCTGAAAATAAGAGAAGCTGTACGGAAACTCTTAGATACTCCTGCTGAAGAGATTATTTTAGCTGAAGTTTTTGAGAATCACATTTCCAGGATTTTGGTATGTATTTGTTTGCTTATTTACTTGAATGTGCCAGTCGCTGTTGGTTTCTTTAGTTCTTATAGATTTTGTTTTCATTTGCCAAACTAAGTTATTAATATTTTCTATTTGCTAATATTTTGTAATATAGTTTTGAATTTGTTTTCATTTTTAACCCTTTGGAACGGGTATGTCATGTATGCATCATCTATGAACGTCTCTCACAGCCAGGTGTACCATCAATAGAGAATGTCATTGGTTGTGGCTCCATCTCATGGGAATGTCTTTAACAAAGGCGTGTCATCCCAAAAGGGTTTTAAAAGTTTTGTTTGCTTGTATTATCTTTCAAAATAAAAAAAAAGCAAAATAATTGTAGTGCAGAAATCATATTGATTGAAAACTGCTTACGATTGAATATAAATGTTGCATGGAATTCTGAAAAGTTAGCAAATAAATTATAAATCACTTAAAAATTAAAGAAAAAATTCTTTTTACCTAAGAACTTATTAGTATTGTGTACTTCCCTGTAATATGAATGAAACTCGGTGGCCAAATACATGAAGATTAATACAAGAGCCTATTATGTAAAGTTTTAAAAGCCTTAATTAAAGCATGTTATAGTTTGCTGTATCAAGTTTTTTATTTAACACTTTCCCACACAAGGCATTAAATTTTTTGAAATATGATGAAATAACATCATGAATGGGTTTAGTTTATTGTCTAGATATAGAATTTACAAAAAAAGAAAATTGCCTCATTCTGGGGGCCGTCCCCCTTTGTGGACACCCCTCATATGAGTACCCCTTTGGGGACAGCCATCCTGATATGCTCAAAAAATAATGTTAAATCTTACGCAAAATCATAAATTAAAACTTCGAGAATATTGGAGGAAAATGGTCAAATGAATTTGCTAAAATTGTAAGCATCAAGAACTCAAAATGATTCCTCTCTGAGTCAAGAAATTTGGGTGTTTTAAATCTATAATTTTTTCAAAATGAAAGTGAAATTTCATTGTGCCTGCCATCTACATTCTAAAAGGAGAACTATCGGCTGCCTTTTCCTGCAATTTTCTGGGTTTCAAAGTGGAAAGGGATTTTTTTAAGTTGGTGTCCTCTTTTGCGATCACCGTACCAGAAAGGGTTAAAACATTTTATTTGCTTTTCAAGTCGTGGAATCTGCCAAGTATCAAAATGTCTGTAGTTCAAACTGTATTAAAAATTGTCATGTAAAGATGTATAAAATTTAATTTAGTGAATTCACATATTTGCTAATTGTTGTAACCTTATTTTGATAGGATGAAAACCAGTCCATCCGCCGTGTAAATGACTCCACGAGATCTGTCTATGCCTTTGAAGTTGGAAAAAATAGTGAACTTCTTGCAGAGCTCTCGAAAAATGAGAACTCCAGTGCTCTAAACTTGACTGAAGCTCTCGATTTAACGGATGAAGAAAATATCCTCAAGGACAATGCTAGCAGCTCCAGGCTGTTTGATAACTCTTCACCAAGCTCTGTGGTGGGATGCGAGCTTGCTCAAAACCGTGATTCCTATGAAAAATCTAGTCCTTCCTTGGAGGAACAAAGTGACAAGACTATTGACTTTACTTCAGTTGCAAATAACTCATCTGAAGACATCAGTGTTCAGGATGAAGCATCTGATTTTGTGGGACCTGTGCAGTATCATACCTGTACCATCTGCTTAGAAGAACTACCCAGTTATCGATTATCTCTTCATCCTAACTGCGAGTGCATTTTATGTAATACTTGCATAGAAGTAAGGAAAATGTTTCAGGTTTTATCGATATAAAATTATGTTTCGTTTTTTTTTAATCAGTTAACATTTAATTTCATATACAATTTTTATCTTGTACAGATCATTACATATTATTTATTTATTCTAGTTTAATACAGTAGAACCGAATACGAGGAATCCGAAATTTCAGATTATTCGAATATCTTTTTTTTTTTAACTGTCTGACAATTTTTTATTGAATAATGAAGTAAAAATAACAATTACGAATCGGTGACAAAGCTAATGTTTATTCCTAACTTAAAAGAAGTATTGAAATTGGTTTTTAAGAATGAATACAGCCCCTTAGTTAATAGAAACATTCTTGGATATCTTCTTTCACCCTCAACTTGTTTGCCACTGTACCATGCAAATTGTTGTGTGGTCTTTCCGTACTCCTTCACAGTTCACCCAGATTCAACACTACTGCATTTGGTATATCGAGTATTTTACCGGATAATCGGAATTCCCCGGAATCTGACCAAAGGTCAACCCCAATTAGTTCGTATTTCCAGGGTTCTACTCTATTTAATTTAAAAGCCATAAACCTATTGAAGAGATTTGTAATCTTCTGTTACAAAGCTGTATTATGAATGATTTTACTAAATATCATTTTGTTATGAAGTAAGTTGATTTATGTCAATTTATCACTTTTGACTATATGCACATGTATGTGACATAAATATTTTGAAATATGTCATTGAAAAGTCATCTATGTTGAATCTGCTTCATCACTTGCTGTGAAAGATTGATTATCATAATAACCAGGAATTTCTGCTTTTATTTCCATCCCTCCTCTACTTTTAACATAAAGCAACTTAAATTTTTGGGTCCAATTTACATTATAAACTCATTCTTATGCTTCTATTTATAGAATACCACAGTTTTTGTTAAGGATTTTGGTACTCTCTTTCTTTTAATAACTGATTAGTAAATATTTAACTAATTTATTAAATATCTAATTCAAAAACTGTGTAGCATAATTTAGTTAACCTTTTAATGAATTTTGTAGGTCTCGTGTAAGCACTATGGTGGTGTTACATTCATATGTCCAGTAAGTATATTTTACTAATTTTTAGCTTACCTTTATGCTATTAAGTTTTAGTGATCAAACATAAACTGGGCAATTTGAAGCTATAGGTTGAAAGATGTTATTGATTAACATAAATCTGTGTCAGATACTTGGTTATAGGAAATTTTTCTCGGGAAACTTTATAAATTTCTTCTGCAGTGTGTGTGTTTCCTCTCTCTCTATGCTTGCTAGGATTTTGTATAAATATCTGATAGTTACGAAGTTGAAATTTTTGCATAGGAGAATAACAATAGTAAATGAATTTATACTGTATTGGTAGTCGCCTCATTATTTTAAAGGTAAATTATTGGATAGGTAACATTTATTTATATAAAATTAAGTAGTTGTTGAATTCTTAAATTTATAAACTTTTATTCTGTGATAAATTTATTTGATTATTTTCATTGCCATTTATATGTAGCAAACAAGCCAATGCAATATAGATAAACCTAGAATCTTCAAAAAAGTCATCAATATATTAATTTATAGATATTATCCTTATTAGTTATGAACAATGGGTGTAAGAAAGCAGAATCGGGAAAGAATAGAAAAACAGCTTCAATAAGATTTTTTAACAATTTGGCAATGGAAATAAGTGTACACAATGTTTGAGTCAAGGACAGTTTCATTATTATAGAAAATTATTCTGCCTGTTGAAAGAAGATTAGCTATTGGCAATTTTTTTTCCCAATTTTTTTTTGGCAGTTTTTTGTTGAAAGTAGAGACAGCAAAGCTAGTTTTGAAGTTTTCAAACAGCGTTAAAAAGCTGTGGTGTTATTTCGATAATTTATATTGAATAAGAATCTTATTAAATTCTTACAGTAGCAGTTTTCATTTTTCCAGATACGATATAAATAGTCTAAAATAAACCCATCTCTATATACTGTGTCACAGTTATTGTTTATAAAAATGAAATCAAATATAAAAATTTATCAAATGAAAAGTGGGAGTTTAAAAGCTCAAATATATACTTGAAATAAAAGTTGGCGATGATGATTTCATCGACTATGTTGAATCCTCTCATTACTTCTGCATATCCTTGCGATAATTTCTCCGAGTCCTTGCAGTGATTAATTTCCCTCAAAAACATCGAGAATAGAACCAATGTCTTCAGATTTCTTTATTTAGTTGGTTTGTACTTGAATGCTGTCACTCTGGTTTCTTAAATTTGTTTCACTTGCAATTATGGATATAAAAAAAATTGGTGAGTTGGTGAATAATTGAAATGAGTTTTCACTTAATAGCATTATCTGGTAAGTTTTATTCATTTCTTTGTATATGAATGACTTTTTTAATTGAATTTGTGGAAGTATATTGAACAATCTGATGTATATTATTAGAGCAGATATCATTTAAATGTCTGCAACCCTTCTGTAGTTAGAATTTATAGTTTTAAAAAAAACACATGCTGTAGGCCAATTTCTGAAAAATTGTCTAAACTTTTTTTTCAGAGTACTGGTTTCTTTTTTTTTTCCCCCATGTGTGGGGAAATCTGAATGGTAATCTGCTTATACGATTTAATTGAAATGAATACAAAAATCCTGGCTATTTTTTACCTTTTGTTTCATTACTTGTGTCATTCTCATTTCTGTACAATGCATACCTGCTACTGTTGCACTTGTAGTGCAACATTTTAATAGCAATCATTGCATCAGAGTTTTTCCCTCTTAAAAAGTACCCTATTAAACTTTTTAGAAACATTTAATGTTTTTTACACACACACCCCGAAAAAAAAGGGCACCTTTCCTTTTTTTAAATATCAATTAAATTAGTCTTTTATTTCACTAAAAAATTCAAAAGTTTTACAAATTAGCAAAACAAATCTTTCATAAAAAGCTAGCTAAAATTAAAATAAATCTTATAAAGAAAATTCAGTGGCTTGGAAAGATAATTTTATGATAGATTTTTCTTCAGCTGAAAAGTAAATTTAGATTGAATTTATTAATCAAAATTTCAATAGTCCTTTCTTAGTGAAGTCTTGCGTAATGGAAGTGCTATACTCTTAAAGTTTGTTTTTAAAATCAGTGGTTTAAGGTAAGTAGTGATAAGTGATTAAAGCATAATAAAGGTCTTGATAAAGTGAAACTGTTTATAAAAGAGAATTTTTGATCTAGTTATTTTTCTCCTATTTTCTCTTCTTGCCCAAAAAGTTGTAAATTGCATGTAAACTTGTGGAGATTTTAACACTAGCTGCCTTGGGCGACCAGCTTGTTCGATGGAAATATAATTTCAATTGAATCTCTTATGTATAGTTTGATATTCATGGTTCCCTTAACAAAGTAATTTCAAATTGTAATAGACATTTAACCCATGTTCTTTCAGTAGCCTTGCTCCTGTTCTGTTCATTGTCTGCATGATAGTCCCTAATGGAGTCAAGTAACTGTGTCATGTAGCATCCAATTCATTCTTTTATCTCACAAAATATGCATTTGTTTTTAAATTTAAAATGGTGCGGCATATTTTACTTCCAGCAGCATATTAGTTGAATGAAAATATGCTTATTAAATAATAATTAATAATGATTCATAGCATTAAACATTAAGATATCATCTTAACTTTCAACAATGAAAGATAAACAAGCAAATAAATATTTGGTTAAATAATGAAAAATATTGTTTTAAATTATGCAAAAAATGTTTTTGGAAATTTATTAAAATTGGAGAAAAAAATTGTATGGCAGCTTAAATGATACCCATAAAAAGTAGTTTTTTGCACTTTCAGATAGTGTAAAATTGATTTTTGTGCTGTAATATTTTTGGCAGTTATTAAGGAAAAACGCCAAAATATAGCTTAATTTTTAATTAATTAAAATTTCATAAAAAGGGCTCCGAGGTGCACATTCCCACTCTCCAAAGTATGCTTGGGCCAAATTTTGTAGCTCTAGGTCCAGCGGTCTGTCCTGTAGAGTGCCAACACACAGACACACACATTCTTCTTTATTAGTAGAGATGAAGTTTTTAGTTAGTGTATATTTTTATTGTTGTAAAAGAGTAGATTTGTCAACTGTCATGCTCTGATAGGGATATAATGCTGAATGCCCATCACATATGATGGAATTTATCATTTTCAGACATGACACATTTCTGTGGAAATGTGGATTTCCACTTTCTTGGCATTGGATTTTATCATTCTTAATTTTCTTTTATATAATAATTCTATAATATTTTTAATATCTCAAGCACTTTTTGTATAAATTTATTTATTTTATTGTACAATTAATCATATATTTTACTTCTCGGTATTTATGTTTGGCACAATTCTTTATTTATGAAGTTCAGCTTTTTTTGTTCCAAGCCTGTGCCATGTCTGCATTTTTAATTGTTACGACCTCTTTTGATATATCATTGTGTGTATTTTTCAGGTGTGTAGTACCCCAGTTTCACCTGCTGAAGATTTTGTACCTCTTTCTCGAATGGGAGGTTATGAATTTAAAGTCAGGTAAGATTTTTTCTCTGATATCATTTAAATAAACACTAAAAACACAACCCAAAAATGTATGTTTTTGTTGATCATATAGTTTCTGATAAAATTATTTTCTCAAATCAAGTCAATTTTCACCTCAGTGCATTCCAGCTTTTTTTTTTCCCCCATTGTTTGTTCTTTGAAGACGTGTGAAAGTATTCAATAGTTGATGTTTCAAAATTCTTTGCTCTTGCAGTACAATCCCCATCCCACTCGTGACGAGGCACGACACCTTCCAGGAGGGCGTGCTCAAAGAGAAAGTGCTCATTGGACATCCAGGTTTGCTTAAACTGCCTTCCTCATTGCCTGCTTCTAAGTTGTATGAGCATGTGGATAGAGCTATTCCATTTCTGTCCACTTATTCTCTTTTGCTTGTTGATGGCCAGGTAAATATAAATAATCAAAATGATCTTCAGTGATATTCATGTATAGATAAAAGATTTGAGTGGGATCATCATTGTTTGATAATTAATGAAACAGAGTAAGAAGAACTGTTGCAAGAAAACATTAACAAAATTCTGGAAAACACTAAAAGAAAAGTTTAAAACGGGATTCGCACGCGTTCTTAAAAGTCCTTACTTTTACATTTAGTCCTTAAAAGTCCTTACAAATCCTTATTTTTATGCCCCATTTTTAAAAAGTCCTTACTTTTTGCCACCTCAGCTAGAGCAAAATACATGCAGTATTTAGAAAGTGAAAGATCCAAAGAAAAGACTGAAACGAAAAGCTCTAGGAAGAAATAGATTTTTTAAAACAAAAGAAAATGTTCCAAACCAAATACACCAAACAAATGGGGAAGCAAGTAATTTAGCTAATGAGGCTGAAAAGTCAAAGGACATAAATTCATAATAAGGCCATTTATTCAATCGCATGATCTAAGAAAAACATTTACTGAAAAAAAATTTAAATAAATACCTTGGATTTGAAATTGAATGAAAAAAAGTTTGGTTTTGATTACCAGTTTCATGGGGTTTTTTTCATCAATTTATTAACTCATATTTTTAAGAGTTTTTGTCATGTTAAATTTGTAATGTATCTTCATGTTTTATATTATACTTTATAATCTAATAGGTTGAATTTTCAAAAATGAGACATTTTATTTAAAAATGCGTGCAACAATTCGTTAAGTTTATTCAATTTAGAGGTCCTTATTTTTTGGTTTTTTTAGTCCTTAAAAGTCCATGATAGTCCTTCATTTTCTTTTAAGGAAATGTGTATGAACCCTGTAAAAGCACACAATTCGCAATTTATACAAGGAACAACTTCTGATTTGGTTTATTTTCATGTTTTTTATTATTCAAAAAGTAATTAATTGTCCCGAAAAGTCCATTAAAACCTTTCTAATACTTTGGTATTCGTACAAAATTTGAATTACTTATGTAATAAATATTACCGAGAAAATTAATTTTCTTCATTTTTTTGAAAATCGTTTGCTTTTTTTATTGATGTTCTCATTTTAATTTAAAAACGTTTCACATGATAAAAGGATTTTGTGTATTATAATATTTTATACAGGAGCATTTTAATCCGGAGCAACGACGGGTGTATCGGCTAGTAACTTCTAAAACTGCACTCTAATAGCTTTTGTGCAATTACTTGTCTGTAGCTGCAATTTCTTTCTATTTTTGTGTATTCTGAAGCCTTTTTTTTTTCAATTTATTTCTTTAGAAAACTTAATTGTATCATTTTTTTTTTTTTTTTTTGCACTTAATATTTAAATAAATGAGTGCTTCAGTGTTTTATACGAGATAGTGATTTTTATATAATTCTGCAAAAACATTTTCAAAATCTGAAAATTTTGAACAAATTTTGCATTTCATGTTTCCATTTTTTATATGATTAAGAATCTAATTGTCATATTATGCTTAAATGTTATTTTTTAAAATTAAACTGTCTTTTTTTATCAATAATGCTTAATTGTTCCCATTTTTACACTTAACATTTGGTAATTGTTATTTGTCAGCTTAATGTCAAACAAAACTTTAAGATTGTTTGTGTATTTGTTGTTATATAGTTGTTCTTTGATATTAAGCCAACATGTTGTTCTTAGCAGATATTTTCTTTGAAAAATTTGAAGGCCGCGGTGGCCTAGTGGTAAGGTCTCGGCTTTGGGGCCGGAGGGTTCCAGGTTCGAGACCCGATTCCACTGAAGATCCGCCGTGTATGGGGCCTGTTGCACGCTAAATCATACGTAGTGGTCAAACGTCCTCCCGTTGGTGTGGCGTGGAAGTTTGGAGAGGGGGGTGCCAGCTCAGGTGTCGTCCTCGTTATCTGACCGAGGTTCAAAATTACGAGGTCCGTCCCAAAATAGCCCTCGAGTTGCTTCAAAACGGGACGTTAATATAACTAAACTAAACTAAACTTGAAAAATTTGATGGTGAAAGTTGCATGATTTAATTTAAGAATTTAAAGTTCATCCCTTAAAGTTGAGTTTCAAATTACATGGTGATCATGTGTAGTTATTGTGATATTGTAATGAATATGTCATAAGATAAATGAAAAAAATTAATGAGTTCAGTATGTAACTAAAGCATTTATATACTTTGATTAATTATTATTGTTTTTTTTTTTTTTT
>BGPR01045632.1:0-12267 GCA_013235015.1 Araneus ventricosus | reverse complement strand
AACTTCACCAAACTCATAATCGACTTGTTGCTGTCCACCAAACTCATAATCGACTTGTTGCTGTCCACCAAACTCATGACCCATTTGTTGCTGTCCAAATTCCTCATATCCACTGCAAAGAGGAAAATAAGAAAAGTAAAAAAAAACTTTTTAAAAAAATCTACATACAAAATATATTTATTTTTGTAGCATACCTACTTCATAATATTCATTGTGAGTTTTAGACGAGTTGAGTTTTTATTTTATAGAAATTTTAATAACTATTTAGCAGTTTTTCATGCTATGCAAATTAAATATTCTTTTGGGAACATGCGGCATTCTTTTCTCACTTACTATTTTTTTTTGGTTGAACGTAGAATCTAATATTTGCTTTTGAAATCATGGCTAATAATGTTACATTGTTTTAAAAATTTGATATTAATATCTTTCATGTTAACATTCTATACATTTTCGTTGTCATATTTCATTTACATTATTTTCTTACATATCTTTTCACGATGTAAATGCGATTTACCTCATTTGTAGAAAAACCTCACGTATAATTTATTGAATAGAGATAAGAAAATAAGATGCGATTTATCATGTATGTAAGAAAAGCAAGAAAAAGCACAAAAAATTTCACCTCATCATTTTTGTTACACTAGAATTCTTGCACAACACAAATTAAAATGAACTTTAAATGTACCGAGATGTTGTAATAAAATGCTTCGTGTTATACACACATGAAAATTGATTCTACGAAATAATATATCATTAAAAGGTAGAAGGGAATTAAGTTTTAGTTGCAAACGGAGAGCCTTGGTTGTTAATTTTATTTGATTCGATTTTGGATCTCAAGTGATATTTTTTCGAAGCAGAGATAATATTAATTTACTCTTTGACGCTCATTTATGTAATTTTAGATAAAATTGACACAAAAGTTCTTAAAAAATTTGTAATATTTGGTTCGGTTTTTCGGTATGAATTAGAAAAAAAAAAACGAACTGTTATAGTATTTTCGAGCCACCTCCTGCTCTAATGAAATTAAATCTAAAGAATCAAACTTCAGAAAGATTTTATCGATGACCTTTAAAAAAAGTTGATGATTCAAAAATCCAAGAATATCGATGGTTTGAGAAAGGAACATATAAACATTATTTAAAATTGCAAGACGGTAATTCAATTACAATATTTTACGTGATTTCAGGTATGCAAAACAGTGATTGAAAAAACTCAATACAATCTGAGAGCAATAGATTGTACTAAAACGAAATTTGAAGTTATGCTAAGATATTTTGTTTTCAGATACCTCTTCGATGATAAAAAATGAGATTATTTAAAGTATCCGAACACGTTCGGAGCGGTATTTTTTAAAATGTGTTATAGAGACACCATAATATGTTTTTTAGATTTGAACTTTATAAAGATTAATAATAGAGTATTATTTTTGAGTATAAATTATTATGAATTTTCAAAAAACCTAAATTTGTGTTGTTTTTCAGAGAAAATTTTCAAAAACTTCAAACATGCTAGAGGTCAAACTTTTGTAATAATTCAAATAAAACTAATACTAAAATAAACTACATACTATAGACTAGCGCCTGTACTAGAATCTTAACATTCTTTGGATAAATAAAAATTTTAGAGCTAATCGAACAATCATTATAAGATTTTCAGCAAATTTTATATGTCATTTTTCAAATAAAAGATCTTAATTAAAAAAGTATTGTTACAATATACATTATTCTAGTACATTCACTAGAGACACATTTGAAGAATGTGTTCACAAAATTTCAGAACAATCGAATGATAATATCTTGAGTTATCATGTTTGAAGTGTGAAAATTATGCATAAAATCTAGTTTTGAAAAAAAAATCAAATTTTAGTTTTGCCACACGCTTAAATTAAGAATCTAAACTTTAAAAAAATCCTAAAAATATACTAACATCATATTAACTTGAAAAAATGCAGTTTAAATTAATTAGTTTTATTTATTTATTTAAATTATAATTTTTTTATTTAAATTAATTAGTTTAATGCAGTTTTATTTTTGACAGGATTCTGTCCTTTTAAATGAAAACTTGCAGTTAATTAAACGCCCACTTCCGGTTTTCGGTTTGTTGTAAAACAATTAATATCTCATTTTCTAATTAACATATCAACAAAAGTAAATATGTTTTAGGAAGGTAAATGAATGAACTATCCAAAAAATCGAAAATAAAAATGGAATTTTGGCCGAAAATAGACTTTTCAACGTGTTCGGATACATTAAATTATATCCCAATTGAATAATTTAAATAACTACTGAGATTTGTAATTTCTCTCTCGAATCAGGTCTTTAATTGTTTTTTAATATTTCAGTGAGAGTTATGATACCTCTTCCAGATATGTCTAAATAAAAAACTAAGATAATCTGAGACATTTTCTAAATCCATAACAAAAAAACGAAGGTTATCCCTGCATATAGGGGTCATGTGTTAAGTTTAGTAAAGACCATATGTATCAGTCTAGCTCTTGATGGTTTTAATCCAATGTTCCATTCGAAGTTAAACCAGCAGGAGTGTTCTCCCCTAAACTTTCTCGTATACTTCCCCCAAAAGGTGCCGTTTCTCCTTCCCCCGCGTGGCAAAAAAAAAAATTCGAACCTACTGTTATCCAGAATCAAATGACTATCAGAAGGTTTTTCATTATAGTGATTGAAAAATATCTAGGTAAAGAATTCAAAGAGATGCGTACCGATTAAAACGCATCTATCGCACACTGCTAGGTTTCACTCTTGCCGTCTCAAGGACAAACTGACGTAATTCGCTCCTTTTGCATGCGCGTGGAGATAGCGGATTGGTTTCAATGGTAAATTATACAGACCGACAGACAGTCAACCCTTTGACAGAATTGGCTCAAAATTGTATACGGACCTACATTCATGACGATAAAACTGTGTGCCAAAATTTACCCATCTAGCTATTCAAGTTTTTGAGTTATAGTGTTCACATGCCTTCGGACTTACAGACAGACAGACTTCCCGTAAACGGATTTTGTCCGAAATTTGACAGAAACCTACAAATTATGTTTAAAGATCACATACCAAATTTTATCCCCGTAGCTCTCATAGTTTTTCGAGTTATCGTGTTCACAGACATACAGACACACAGACATAATTGCAAAATTGTGTTTTTCGGACTCAGGGAGGTCTAAAACGTGGAGAATCTCGTCAAACGTCAAATCTCGAGTTCGAATGTTTTGACGATTACAATACTTTCTCTTTGTATACTTCGTATACGAGAAAGTAAAAACAGACCTTTTCACTTAAACAAAACAATATTCAGAATCAAAGCTTTTGATAAATTTATTCAGAACATACAGTATTCTATAAATTGCAACTCTTTATACTTAGGGTAAAGAGAAATTTTAAAAAATGTAGACAAAATTTGGAAAGCGACAAGAGCAAATCGGAGAATGTTCATAGTGATATGATATGATAAGTTTTTAACATTACTTAAGTAGCACGATTAGTAATATACAAGGTGACTCAAAAGTTAGTGCTTAATTTTATGAAACCGGGCATTTTATTTTTTAAGCTCAAATCCATTTATTTTTATCATGCTTAAAATATGAAAAAAGTTTACTAAATTTATTTTTGTATGCAGAAGATGATCCGATATTTTAATTTTGTGTGCAAGAATTAATTACCCATTTTGATGGATTGAAGAACAATTTTAAATATACATTTGATACTCACTTATGATACAAAAAGATTTATTAAAAGCAACGATAAAGAAAAGAGACTTATAAATCTTATCAAAAACTTTCAACATGTGCTTCATCCGTATCCTTGATGATTTCAGATCTATCCTTAACGTTACGAAATGCAGTTCGAAGCATATCTCCTGAACAGCTAATTGAATGCTCTTCTTGAGTTCATCAGAACTAGCGATCTTTTTGTTGCATTCATTTTTCATTTTGAGAAAAATTTATATTTTGTAACAACCTGCACATACAAAGATAAAATTTAATATACACTTTTGCACATTTTTTATAAGATAAACTTAACTAGACGCGGTTTTTTCAAAGTATTCGATTACTCAAAAATACAGTATAATATCTATTACCCGTGCGCGGATTACCCGGTTTGCGGATTATACGTGCTCATTCCGGACTCTCAAAAAATTTAAAGAGAAAAATTTTCACGCTTATCAAGCAAGCATGTAAACTCGGTGTTGATGTTCGATCGAGAGATTCATTCCGTGAAACTAGTGAGCCGCGACGGCGGAGGCTAAAGAATATTTTTTTTTCTTCCTCCATATGCAATCTCGACCGGTTCAACTCCTAATTTTCCGAGAAATGAATCATCCACTTCCTGCTAGCTCGTTCTCGTAAGAACACGCTTCTCCCTGGCACGTCATTCTTTAAATTCTTCGTCTTCTCTCACCGTCGCAAGTGTTCCTTTAGTTTTTGCGTCTTGTTTATTGTCAGTTAGTAGCGTGAAGTTTTTTACTGGTAAAAATGAGTGGTGTGAAACGAAAACGAAACGTTTAAAATGTTAAACAATAATTAGAAATCCTTCAAAAACTGGATAACGGAGAATCAGCTAGTACTGATGCAGAAGATGTACTAAATGAGGAAAATACAATTTCTCATTCTGCTGCTCTACAATCTGTAGAAACTTTGTTAGATTATATGGGACAAAGAGGATTTGATTACGGTGACATTACAGCGGTTCGTAAAATATGTGTCGATATACGACAAGAGATGAACAAACAGCAGAAGCAAACACGCATAATTTTTTAAAGCAGTAAATGTTAAAAGGAAAATTCCTACTTTGTTGTTATACAGCATGCAAATGTAAGTAATTTTTATATTTTTGTACTGATGTTGATTTTTTCTTTAATAAAAAGAAGATTTCGTATTATCAGTGTTTTTCTATTGTCCGTGCGACCCCTCTCGGTGATTAACCCTTGATAATCGGGAGTGCACTGTAGGTATTAACTTTTGGAACATCCTAGTTTCTAGGGTCGTTTTGTTTGAATCTCCTATTGAACCGCAAACAGACAGATGATAGAATGTTCGGATGAGTGGTGGGAGATTGCGCATGCCTCTAACTATAACATCTGGTACTGCCGACGTGAGCTTGAGATTTTCAGATGAGCTGTTGGTATGTAAACATGGCTAGTAGAATTGATGCTCCCGCCAAGTGTGAGTTGTGTAGTGTTATTCGTTTTCTTCAAGCAGAAGGAAATAGTGCAGCACAAATTCACCGAAGAATGAGCCGAGCATACAATGAAAATGTTATGAGTGCGCGTGAATGGCGTTGATAATTTAAAGACAGGAAAACCGACGTTCATAATGTAGAGGGACAAGGACGCTAGTCTGTCGCAACAGAAGGTCTTGTTCAACTTGATCCCGGCAGCTTCTGGAGCAATTTAAGTGGGAAGTATCTGATCACCCGGCGTGTAGCCCCGACTTAGCGACGAGTGATTTTCATCTCTTCCTTGAGATGAAGACCTGGTTAGGAGGCCAAAGCTTTTAGAGAAAGGAGGAGCTGCAAAGCAAAGCTCAGGCCCATCTCACATCACTGGCGGCAACGTTCTTCGAAGAGGGGATTGGAAACCTGGGCAATCGATATGACAAATGCCTGAATCTTGAAGGCGATTATGCTGAAAAGCAGCCATATTTGAACATAACTTTTGGAAGTAAATTCATTTTTATCCTCTACTCTTCTCTTTTTTTATGGTCCATCGGAGGTTGAAAAAAAATCGACAGGAGGCTGTTTCTGAGAAACGGCCGCTGGGATTGAGAGGCATAGACTTACTTACCTTACTCAACTGTGACTTTCTGTGACTACAGAAGCTTTATGTGACTATTAACTCTATAGTCCATAGTGACTATTAATCTAGTTTGACTGTGTGACTCTATCTATGTAAAATTCTACGTGATTTTCACCAATTTGCAACTCGGCTGTGACTAAACCGTAATTACAAATTCTAAAATTATTTTTGCAATCTTCAATGTCTACATGTCTCTATTAAATGAAATTAAAACCAACTCTCTATGTTATTTGGTTGCAGAGTTATAAGCGTGTAACTTTAGCGCAACATAATTCAACAATTTTTGAGTAATATTTCGCGCGGTCAATGAATGAATTCCCTTAGTCTGCGTGCGCACGCATCGGTTGCTGTGACGTCATCAAAATTTTTAGTGATTTTCACCAACTTTGTAGCTCGACTGTGACTAAACCGTACTTCCAAATTCTAAAATTCTTCTTGCAATCTTCAATGTACATTCTCTGTTAAATGAAACTAAAACCAACTCTTTATGTCATTTGGTTGCGGATCTATAAGCGTTTAACTTGAGCGCGAAAAGCGTCATAATGTTTTCCTTTCCCGACACACCATTAGACCACTATGGAGAGACGTAAATCTACGTCAAAAACGCCTCTTGTACATAAATAGAAAACATAGAGATCATTTTGAGGCTTCGATAACTAAAGTGGGCCGACCAAAAATTTCCTTTAAACTGAGCTAGGCAGCATATTGAAACTGAAAATGTGCTTCATTTCGAATGAGAATAGATCAGAAGAGCTTCGGCAGCTCTATACTACAGAGCTTAACTTATCATATAATTAATTTTCAGTGCTTTTCTAGACCAGTAAAGCATCGGATATCTAAGACACTGCGCATATTTACCCGAGATTTAGCCTTTGTCCGCTTGTTTGTTGAGAATACGGACTACGAGACTGCTGCCATTCTCCTCTTTGTTCGTAACCTTCGTTATTTCCATGTTGGGATGTGCGAGCGTCAATCAGGCGGGAGTAATCTACGGAAAGAAAGATTTGTATTAAGGAAGATCTTAAAGTAAAGAGATTAGTGGAACCATAGAAACATTATATCATCTCTTAAAATCTATCCTGAATACGATGCTTAGCAAAGAAGTGAACAATGCATGGGATCGAACTGAAAGGGCGGATTCTAGTTATTTTCAAATTATAACGAAACAAACTAAGTATCTTACAATAATAATAAGTCAGTAACGTACGTAAAATACAAATGAACCACCGCTGCATGCAAAATACGGCTCCATAGGAAGCAGGTATGCTACAGTCGCTTTACTTCGAGATCATATACTACGTCAAAAATCCTTTATTTTCTTCAAAAGCACTTTTTTGTCACTTACAGGATCCAGATTGTTTTTTAGAGCGTCTCTTCGTGCTGTGCTCTTGATATCACTTGAAGCCATACAAATTCCGAAGCTTGGTTTGGGAGTTATGCTTTCTGAATAATAAATGAGTATTTCTCTTTCAGAACTGTCTGGTATATTTTTCTGCACTCTCTTGCTTATTTTTCAATTAATTTATGCAAAGTAGATTGTCTTCAAATGGTTATTATGCTAATTAAAATTTGGAAGAATGATAATTGGGATTAATAAATCAGGCATGTAACAATAAAAAAAATAGATTGTTGCAGATAATCAAATCAAAGCTACAATATTATGATTCCTAAAAATTTTGTAAAGCTTTAAAAAAGCTATGCTTGCACAAGCCAGAAATATTGAATAATTATTTGTGTAGATGCGGTTCAAATTGGCGTTCATGGTTAGGTTAGGTTATATTAACGTCCCGTGTTTGAAGCAACACGAGGGCTATTAAGGGACGGGCCTCGTGTTTTTGAACCGCGGTCAGATGACGAGGACGACACCTGAGTTGGCACCTCCTCACCAAACTTCCGCGCCACACCAACGGGAGGACGTTTGGCCATTGCGTATGATTTAGCGTGCAACAGGCCCCATACACGGCGGACCTTCAGTGGAATCGGATTTCGAACCTGCGACCCTCCGGTCCCGAGGTCAAGACCTTACCACTAGGCCACTGCGGCCTCGTGGCGCGTTCGTGGATAACATTTAATAGTCTACTCCATCTATGGGAAGATTGATGCTGTGGAAGGTATTCTGTGAGGATTTACATTGTTGTAGTTTTCATTTTGTTTACAGTAACAAAAATTATTGTGACGACATCTTCTACGAAAATCATAGGTACCCATGGACACACTACATAGTTCATTACTCCAAAAGAAAGATTGATGCTGTGGAAGGTATTCTGTGAGTGATTTGCATTGTTGTAGTTTTCATTTTGTTTATAGTAACAAAAATTATTGTGACGACATCTTCTACGAAAATCATAGGTACCCATGGACACACTACATAGTTCACTACTCCAAAAGAGATATTGATGCTGTGGAAGGTGGTCTGGGAGCAATTTTCATTGATGTGGTTTTGATCTTCTCTTCAGCATTACAAATTATTGCGATGACATTTTCTACGAATTTCACGGATGTTTCGTACAACATCTGCTTCATGTGCTTTTATATGTCGAGTAGTTCAAGCCTGGTGAGCATGGAAGCAAAACTATAGATCTATCATATTCAATCCACAGTCGCTTTAAATATCTTCTGTAGAGAAAAAAAGGGCGAACAATTAATTTTATCTTAAAACTCATCCAAACATATAGTTCGGTTCCAAGGGATGGCCATCAGCAAGAAGAATTTGACTTTTTTTAAAACTTACTGTTAAGCATAAAACGACCGTCCTGAGAACATTGTCAATGAAAAAAAGTCACATTGATGGACAACTGCTTAAGCGCATGAAACTAGCTGTTTAATTTTCTACCTTATTGCGAATGGAGTTACAAATTATTGCAATTAAAAAATGAGCAGACATGATTAATTTGATTACCTGAGGCTCAAGGGAAATATTTTCCACTAATATTATTTAATTTTCTTAAATGTAAATTTTAAGTAAAACGAATCGATAAGAGAGATAAAGAAACGGAAATGTGTCTGTAAAATTGCTGCAACTTCAATTCTCTGTCTCAGTGGAAAATGATTTTTTTCCAGTATTTTACATTTGTAGCGGTTAGAATTCACTGCCTTCTCCTGTTTTTTTCCTCTTACTCGAGCCATCTGGGTTTTTCCCATGATGCCTCTCTCTCTTCTTTTCTGTGTACTTGTGTTATATTGGCGTTCTCTGTCTTGCACCTTTTAATGTACTGTGCCGTGGAACTTAGCTATCTAATAAAAATGGTTCCTGAAATTGAATTAATTCTTCAACTGCGGCATTCCATATAAACATGAGTCTCGTCCTTCTACACATTGTATTAATTCAGTTCATTAAAACAGATAGAAAATGCAACTGCCCTTATTTTTAATGTAAATAAATGGTTAATTTCATTTAAAACAGGGTTTTGTAACGTTTATATTGATTTAATAAACTTGCTTCGATTAAGTTTGAAAAATTGCAAGCATATCTCATTAAATAAAATGCTGACGATAGAACAGAGTTTGAGAACTTTAGATGTTGAAATTCTATGTTTAATGTTTCTATTTTTATAAAATAATACTTGACAGCTTAATGCATATTTTGAAGCAATGGGATACTAGCCTTTTTGCAGGCAGAAATCATTAAAACATTTTTCCCTCCCTTATTATTTGTATTCAATAGAAAAGGGTATTTTTTGAAGCCTTTATCCCTTCTTTTAGCAAAAAACATCTCAGAATTCTGGGAAGTTTCGAAAATAATAACTCTTTTTTTAATAGAGACATATAAATTCTTTTTTAAAGATTGCCTTTTTTATTCAAATTTCGTGTAAAAAAGTCGAATCATTAAATGATCTGTGGATTCTTTATCCTTTCTTTGAATATCAACTTGCATAATCTTTAGATTCTGGGCATTTTAGAAAATAACAACATTTTTAGTCGAGAGATACAAAATTCTATATTTTTAGCTTTGTTTTCTCATTAAGAGAATTGATAAAAAATTAAATTATTAAATGATGTGTGAATCCTTGATCCCTTCATTGAGCAATTAATCTACATAACGTACCTCAATTTTTCATAGGGACATGTTTTGATCAAGAGATTCACATTTTATTTTTTAAGCTTTACTTTTTAAAATTAAAAGAATTAACAAACAAAATCAAGCCTTTAAATTTGGAAGGATTCTAGATACTTTTTCCGAACATTTAAGCTGCCTATGGCACTATAGAATTCAGAAAAAAAAGAAAATTTCTTAATCAAGAGATACAAAATCGCACTGTTGAAATCTTATTTTATATTCGAAATTATCGAGTCATTAAATGAATTGTAGATCCTTGATCCGTTCTGAACAACTAGGGGTGCAACTCCATTAGAGGTGCAGAGTTGCAGCACCTCCTCAAGTTGTTTTAAATTTTCCCCCCGTTTTAATCTAATCTTGTTTTTTCTATAATGACAGCTCGATGATCAGTGAAAATGGGAAAATATTGACGAACACGAAGAAAGAAGGCAAAAAATGAATCAACAAGTAGGAGAGATACAGGATTGGGCTGCACACCGAATAGCACTGGAAAACATCCAAACTCACCCACGATGTATTGCTAAGTGACACATCTATACACCTTGTATAGCTAAAATCGTGTATAGCAGATCACGGTGTATAAGTAAGTGACAAGTCACGTTTTCTCCCCTTGATCTTATTGGTGTCTGAGATAAGAATTTTGAAGCTCCGGTTTGGCGCCTGGCCAACTGATGCATCCCCCTTCTCCCTCTCATCTAAGAATCACCTTATCACCTTCTCACTTTTGTTTGTTTTCCAACGCTTTTTTTCTTATTTTCTTTTTGTTTTGATTTCATTTTCATGTTGCCGCTTTTATGTCGAGTCGATAGATACTAGTTCAATTCATATTCGTTTTCTTTTGTTAGAAGCCACCCGTCGAAAAATTATAGTATTGAATTGTCTAAAATACAATTAAGATAATTACAATTAAAAATTTTGACCTGCTTAAAGTTGTATTTTAATCTCTTGAGAAATATTTTTTGTGACACTCTTCGTTTCTGAACTGATGATCCGCTATTGCTTAAAATACAAGACATTTTCGAAAATAACATGCTTTTAAATCCAGATGAAGAAAATCCTATTTTCTAAGTGCTCTTTTTTATAACTGAAAGGACATAAAAGAAACCGAGTCATTTAAATATTGTGTGGGAATTTCTGCTTCGAAACGAATATCATGTGTGCTAGAAATGAGAAAGATATTTTTCCACTGAAGAGTAAAATTTGAAAAAAATAATAAAAAAAATATTAAACGTATGTAATGTGCTATTAATGTTTATACTTCTTTTACTCCAAATATTTGAACAGCGCTGAGTAATACTGAACGAAAAAAAATGAGTGCAATCTTAGAAATACCTATTCTTTTCAAATATTTAAGTTAAGGGAAATGCAAAGCCAAACATCTACATTTTTTGAAATTTTTATTTCATTTGTGTTTTAAATGTTACCATTTTTTTATTTCTTTAAAATCGTTAAAAAATACATTTTAAGCACATATCTTGAATGATAATAACAGTTTATTTAATCTAAATAATTTTTGTTTCCTTAACTAAACAAAATTATGGAAAATAAGCACTAAACTTTTTAGTAAATGAAATTCAGTGCCAAATTAAAATCAACGACATTTAAAAAATATTATATCGTTACGAAGCTTAACAGAAAAATTATTTTAGAGTTGAAAGATTTTTTTAATTGTGGAAAAACATTTCATTTTTTTTCTCTTTTTTTAAATTTTGAAAAGAGTTCTATTGATTCTATTTTTTGTCAAGTTTACTCTCTCATTCATTTGAAATCTTTCCTTTTTCGCATTAAATTTTCATCACAATTTTGAATAACTTGAATTTCGCTTTAATTGAAAGAAAACTATAAAATAGCACTATATTAGAAGAATCACGCCAAAATAATTAGTTCAGTGTTAAAACACTGCGTAAATAAAATAAATAATAATTTATGGAACCATTAGCAACTATTTTTAACTGCTGTACTCTGTGAAAAAAAAATCATGGCATATTTTTCAAGCAGAAATGTATGTTATTCGAAACTATTTAAACATTATTTCAAGACAGGAAATATAGTGTAGTGGAATCTACGCTTCAAAACCAAATCTATAAATACATTCCCAGGATTTCCAATGATTGATTCACTGGTTAACACCACTGATTCACTAGTTAACTCCACTGATGCACTGGTTAACTCCACTGATTCACTGGTTAACACCACTGATTCACTGGTTAACTCCACTGATTCACTGGTTAACTCCACTGATGCATTGGTTAAGGCCACTGTTTAACTCCAAAATCAACACTTTTTAAAAATTTTATATTGAATGATTACGTAGCAAATTTTGCATTAAGTAAAAATGATAATTTTTTATCCTGCATTGTTGTTACCTTAGAACATTTGAAACCTAACTTAGAAATTGCGCTCTT
>BGPR01045631.1:0-12268 GCA_013235015.1 Araneus ventricosus | reverse complement strand
ATATTTTATGTGAAATATGAAAAATATAAAAGGCTTATATTTTATGTAAATATTATGAAGCATATTCTTGATACTAATAATATTTTTCTCGAAACATGGTTGACACCCCGTATATCGAAATCGTTTCTATTTGAGAAATTTGTATTCAAAATTGCTTCATTCAAGAAGATTATTAATGTGTATTATTATTAATGTGAAATAATTATAATTATACACATTAATGATTATTAATGTGAAATTTGTATTAATGTATTAAGTTGGCAGTGGCAGTTCATTAAAATAGATACTAAAAATATAAAATACAAACTCCAATAATAATTAAGAAAATCACATAAAGGGTTCGTAAAAAGTAAATATAGATTTTTCACGTAGTATAGGCTTGATAATGTAGCATTCCCCTCTTCCTGTAATATAAATTCTAAAATGGAATCTGAGTTACAATTTGCAAGTTATAAAAATATTCCGAGAGAAGATTACCAGATTTCAAACAAAGTACGCAACCATTAAATTAATAGTCCGGCCCATTTTCAGACTAAATTGTGAATACTCAGTGTCGGCTCGTGAGCTCAGAAACGAGGAGGGATGCAAGATAATATTTATCGAGAGAATACATTTTTAAAAAGATACTTTATCTTACAATAGGCCAAATTTTTTAGTTCCAAAGCCAGATATTACATTTTCTGTCTTCTTAATCAATTTTTTATCACTTTCTTTGCATTTTCGTAAATCATAGAACTTTGAGACTGAAAAAGTCAGCGAATAAGATAAAAAAACGAAAATATAAGTTTTAAAAGAATTTTAGGAAGTGCTGCAGCTCTGCAGTCCCAATGGAGGAGCCGCCACTGAAACAAATGCGTCAGCATCTGTGTATTATACAATTTGGTTTATAGTGTTACATTCCTTAAACGGCCTAAAAGCATCTCATATAATGCAAGTCAAATGCGGCACGGTAATTTAATTTTGGAATCCATTATTCATCTTGTAGGAGAAAGAAAGACATGACGTCACAGCAAAGCATAAAACAAAGTGTAATATTTTAGACTAGCCGCTTAGGCGACCAGCTTGTTCGCAGGGAATATAATTTCAATTGATTCTCTTATAGATAATTTGATATTCTGGTTCCTTTAACAAAGTATTTACGAGATATAGCTCCTTAATTTACTTTCTATCTTAGAAGACTTTGTCTATAAATTTCAAAGAATAGTTGGTGAAAGAAAGAAAGGAAGGAAAAACCATTAGGGTATTGCTTTCTTTTTATCTTTTGTATATTTTGTATCTTTGCTTTCAACAATGGAAGACATACACGCGAGTATATATTTGTTTCAACAATGATAATGGTTTTGAATTTCGTTTCAACAACGAAAAGTATTGCTGTGAATTATGCTTAAAAATATTTTTAAAAATTTATTAAAATCCGAGAAAAAATATTACGGCAACTTAATTTATATCTTTGAAAATATAATTTTTTGATTTTTCCTAATGGGGTAAAAATAATTTTTGTGCTCTAATATTTTTGGAAGTTATTAAAGAAAGTACCAAAATTTAGCTTAATTTTTAATTAATTAAAATTTTTAAAAACGGTTCCTAGGTGCACATTCCCACTCTCCAAAGTATGTTTGTGCCAAATTTTGTTGCTCTAGGTCTAGCGGTATGTGTTGAACGCCAACGCCCGTCGCAGACACACACAAATTCTGCTTTCTTATTGGTAGAGATGACATGTGACTGTGACATCACAGGTATTGTGTTCATTGCCACAATGCTGCTTTTGTTTTGTCATAAGAGTTGGTTTTCCTGTTTTAGAGCAATTGAATTTGCTACAAAAAACAATTGCAACCTTTTTCCAAAAAGAAAATCCCAAGTTTTGATCCATTTAATTGTTGTAAAGAATAAGAATATGGCCGCCCTTGTACACACCTTTTTTTTTTTTTTTTTTTGTCTTCACGGAGTCGGATCGGCAATTTTTCTAGTCCATCTACTGATGGCAATTTTACTTAATTTTTAAGCAGAATGAAACAAGTTTTGGAATAAATATTTTTTTGAAATAGGGGATAACGGTCTTTGTTGCTAAAAATCCCTAAACCTCGTATCTCTCAGAGAAACAATTCAAGAATTGTTGTAAAAAGAAAAACAAATCGGCTTAGTTGGTATTAACAGAAATTATCTTTGTGCTAGAGCTTAATTGTTTCTTGAACTTATTTCGGTTTCTAAATACCAAAACAGAGGGGAAAGCCTTAATTATCGATATTTCCAGAGAAAAAAAAATGTAATTATATTCTCTGCAGGGCATGATTAATTTTTGCACTTCTAGTGTATTTGCTGTGATTGGAATTCTTAATGGAGAAAATTGTGTTTCGAACCAAAATTTTTGCTGTTCGACTATATTAAAAATTGAATATTGTTAAATAAAATTAAATTAAAAGAATAAATAAGAATCAGTTTTGAATATTTTAATGAATGTTTACGTTTATGTCAGTCAATTGAAGAAAATTCATATACAGTAAAGCACCGTTTATACGTTTTTCAAGGGACTGACGTATAAATGAAAAGTCGTATAATCGAAATAAGAATCAGTTTTGAATATTTTAATGAATGTTTACATTTATGTCAGTCAATTTAAGAAAATTCATTTACAGGAAAGCACGGTTTTTACGTCTTTCAAAGGACTGACGTATAACTACGTATAAATGAAAAGTCGCATAATCGAAATTTTAATAAACAACTTTGATTATTACTAATTTAGCGCTACTAATGCAAATCCATTTAAAAGTTATTCGCATAATACTGAAATTCCGGTTTCTTCTTATAAGAAAAATTATCGCATTTGTAATTTCTGTAACTACATATTATTTTATTCAACTCATATTACAGCACATATTATTTAATTAAAGTTTCCATTTTATTTATTTTTGAGGAAAAAATTTTAACTTCATTTATAAATGATGCTTTAAAAATTAAATTTCCAAGAATTCCATTCAAATTTTGCTTAGAGAATAAAGGTCTAAAATGTTCTTCTTGAAATATTCATTTTGACCAGGATTATCGCAAGATTACGAACTTTTCCACAAGTATACAAACACTTTTGAGAGACATTTTTTTGGTTAATTTCTATAATGGACGAAATATTTTAACACCTTTTGTTTCCTTATCACGCAGCTATCATTTCTGGTATCATGGATATTCGTCAAAATTTCAAACACTTTTTTCAAGATATTGATGAATGTTCAAAATATCTTATTCGGCGTTTATGGCTTCAAAATTCTTGATTTCTTTTTTCTCGAAAATTTGATGTTTTTATTTCCTTACTTCCAAACTTTTTTTCTATATTTCTTTTATACCATTATTATGTAACCCTTATCTGTAAATATACCATTTTGTTCTTCTCCTTCCTATATCATTAAAGGGGTTGCATTGGTGTAATAGCAAGTCTCGCCTTCAACATCGGATGATCGCAGGTTTCACATCCAATTCCACCGAAGTTTCATCATCTCTGTTAAATAAATTAACCTCGTTTTCAAGCAACACGAGGGCTATTATTGGATGGACCTGTTGCGTCCAAAACTATGTGCCCCGAATTTTAAACGATCATCATCTGTCCAAAAATTCGTCGCATCAATTGCCTCGAAGTTATTAGAACCCTCTCACAAGGTCCATTCCCACAAGCCCTAGGGTAGCTACAAAACGGAATATTAATTGAGCCCTGTCACCAGGTTGTTCCCAAAAAGATAAGAGTTCGTTATAACAAATTCGTAAAAACGTGGGTCTACTAAGTTTATTGCCGTGTCTCATATACAGGGTGACAATTATTGAGCCATATGAAATTAAAAATAAAATTTTCAAAAATTTTATTCAAATTTTAAAAGTAACTACAGATATTCGGATTTAGTTTAAGACATGTTCGATATGCTTGCCATCAATGGCTATGACGTGGCGCTGAGGAAGAGCAAAATTCTTCAAAAAATCGCTGAAGTGTCGAGACATCGACACTACCATTTCTCTCGAACTTTTCGATCACATTTTTGATTGTTATAACACTTGGACCTGTTGTCTTCAGCTTGTAGTCGGCCGCAAATTTCCTTTGAGCCGCAATCGGGTTGTTATTGCTCGAATAGTAGGCTTTGGCGATGAATATATACTCAGGAACGCTGTATTTCGACATTTTCCACGAAAAATGAACAACAACAATAAGAGTGCGCATGCTCAAAAAAAAAATCCCAACATGCCCTACATTCAACCGCCAAGCCAGGGTTGGCATATTGGCCTTTTTAAGGCCAAATTGTGGAAATTTGACCTTTTTTTAAAGTCCTTTGCCTTAGGAATTTTGATTTGGCCTTAAGTTCAATTTTGACATTTTTGGCTTTATTTTCGTTAATGGCTTTATTTTCAATTACTTATTCTATTGTTTTTTAAATAAATTTTTGATATTACACGTTTCAAATTATACATAATAAGCTGTCAAACGAAATAGCTGCTGAATAGAACAAGGATGTTTTAAATTTCTTTCACTTAAATTTTGGTTTAATAATAGAGCGTTGAACATATGCCTAGTAAGTGGGATTCGTTTTCATGAAGGATAGTCTTATTTTTCTAATATCAAATGAGGGTTTTAGTCAATTTGTCAAATTTGGCCTTATTTTTAAGAAGGTTTGGCCTTATTTTGCTATTTTGATTTGGCAACCGTGCGCCAAGTTTTAACTGAATCTCGCCAACGGTTCAAAAGTTATCAAGGTTTTTTTCATATATCTCAATAATTGTCACCCTGTACCTAATTTGACATAGGAAAAGCCTCGATCCTGTTGCGTCCAAAACTATGTGCCCCGACTTTTAAACGATCAGTAAAACCATCATCTGTCCAAAAATTCCTCGCATCGATTGCCTCGAAGTTATTAGAACCCCTTCCTCCCCCATGCTAAAAGGCATTTTGCTCGTGGCTGTAAAAAAATAAGTCCGTGGCGATGCATCATTTCCAATTCTGTCTGTCGAAAACAACTTTTCCAGACTACTTGCAGTCGTCATCGCCTCGAGAGCTGTATTCCGAGCGAAATTGCATCATTTTTCATCGTCGCTTGTCACTCTGTGGCTCTCCATATATTTCTGTTCTTTCATTTAACTTACCGCGAGAGAGAAATTTGGAATTTTCACGAACCTCGAAGCCTCCTGCTCCGAAATGCTTGGCACGTGGATGCGGACTTTTATTGGTTTCTATCAGGAGGATGACCTCCTGCTGCGGTGATCGGATGTCGATTCTGCCCGAAGAAGTCGGTAGAATTCTTTTCTGAGGTATCTTTCCTATCTGAAATAGACTACTTTGCAGTTCCCGCCATTTCGAGTCGAACTATGGAATTTGAGATCAATCTATGTATTTTATACATTTTTACTTTCTCGTATGCGAAGCATACAAAGAAAAAGTATTGTTATCGTCAAAAAATTCTAACTCGAGATTTTAACGAATCTCCACGTTTTAGACCTCCCCGAGTCCGAAAAACACAATTTTGGAATTATATCTGTCTGTGTGTCTTTCTGTGAACACGATAACTCGAAAACTATTAGAGATACGGGGATGGTATGTGATCTTGACGCATAATTTTAGGTTTCTGTCAAATTTGGACAAAATCCCTCTTCGGGAAGTCTGTCTGTCTTTCTTTCCGTGTTCATGTGAACTCTTTAACTTAAAAACTTAAATTGATAGATAGATGAAATTTGGTACACAGTTTTTTCATCAGAAATGTAGGTCCGTATAAAATTTTGGGCCAAATCCGTCAAAGGGTTGACCGTCTGTTTGTCTGTATAATTGCATACTTTTGAACGCCATAACTTCTTGACAAAATTATTTAGATAAATGAAATTTTGTGTGTAGTCTTGAAACCCAATTGTAGATTTGTCTCCAATTTACGTTTAAATCGGTTAAAAAAAAGTCGTTGAAATTGCATATTTGTTTTTACCCCTCATTCTACGACGCAAAAAAAAGGCGCTAACGCTGGAGCGAGTGTTTCCCCCACCTTAGGGAATACCGCACGTTTTCCCCACCTTAGGGAAAACCGCATGTTTTTCTTCGCGTGGCGTAGCCCCCTACCCGTGTTATTTGTATGCGAGAAAGTTTTGGGGAGGCCATTCCCGCTGGCTAGGATTGCTTTGGTTTCGATTGTTCGGTTTACAACGGAAACTCAAGGTATTGGACGACATAAGCCGTTATTCTGTTTAAGCATATATTGCAAAATCCTCAATGATTGTGAAATTAAACATGAGTATGACAGAAATCCTGACTACAATTCTAATCTATTATCACACAAAATGTACCACAAAAAATCTTATTCGATTTAACTGAATTGGTACTCGTACATTGCAGCTTGCAACACCTGAGATCTAGGGAGGGAAAATCGACCCTAATGCTAAAGTAGTATCCTATTATGACTTTCACTCGCTAAAGTCGCCTCCGACCTAAACCTTTGGCGTCTGTACACCTTCTGTCTCCTTAATTAAATGGAGAATGTGCTGAGAAAGCGTGTATTCGACATGTTTATCTCGGTGAGGTGCTTATCATTCCAGAGAGATAGCAGCGACATAATCTGTACTTCCCGTAAACTGATTTCTCTGCTTTCAACACGTCATTTGACCACGGTTCAAAATTTCGAGATCTGTTCCAAAATAACCCTCGTGTAGTTTCAAAACTGGACGTTAATACGTATAACTGAAACTAAACTCAGTTTTCGGCTTAACCTCTAACCGAAACATCCTTTTGACACTCAGTTGCTTAATATACAGGGTTCCCACTTATATCCGTTACACCCCTCTTAACTTCTAAACGGTGACAGCTTAGGCCTTAAAGTTGGTGTCTGGGTATAGTAAAAAGACTATGCGCCACTCGATGAGACAACTTACAACTCCATCTATCGGTAAATTTTGGAATTAGCGGTCCTATCTCGTAAACGGTGAAAGATACGAGAAAAAAGCCAATTAGAAAGTTGTAGCGCACTCTCGATTTAGTACGAAAAGATACCTTGCTCACATTAATACTCCAAAGAGAATGCAAAAAATGAACATTTGTCTGGTCACGATTTCGAAAATTGTCATGTCATAAAGAGTGGAAGAAAGAAACTGAGACACGTCCCTGTCTTCTGGATCATTTATTTATATTGCTCAAAATGCTCTCCGTTAGCCACTATACACATTTGTACTCTGGACTGGATTTCTCGCTTCTTTCGCGTTTCACGACGCCATAGTGTTTAAAATCACAATCAAACAAATGTTCATTTTTTACATTCTGTTTTGAGTATTAATGTGCGCAAGGTATATTTTCGTACTAAATCGAGAGTGCCCTACAACTTTCTATTGAGTTTTTACTGGTATCTTTAACCGTTTACGAGATAGGACCGCTAATTCCAAAATTTACCAATAGATGGCGTTGTAAGTTGTCTTATCGAGTAGCGCATAGCCTTTATGCTATACCCAGACACCAACTTTACTTCCCAAGCTGTCGCCGTTTAGAAGTTAAGGGGGGTGTAACGGATATAAGTGGGAACCCTGTAGCAGTCATAATGACCGATATTCCGGTCAGAGGGTTGACACTGTTGTGTCGAGAAACTTTAAAACTCCTTGTCAGTTATTCCACACTGTTTCGAGGGCGTTAAATTATACGGAGGCTCTAAATTTAAAGTGAAGCAAATCGTCACTTAACAAGCAACACCACCCATCTCAATTTTTTGAAATTTCAAAGATGAAGAAAATACCCAAATTTCGCAACCAATAGCAGATATTTTTGAATTTTTTTTCCACACCCGATAGGAACATGCGGTCTTATGTTATCTGCGTAACGTTGATTCTAGTCCATATTGAAATTTCTATCCGCCATATATACAATATATCCATTTTGTAAGGCTGAAGAACAATTCCACCGTTATTTTAAATGCAGCTAATCAACTTTGAAGGCTGTTTTCTCAGAAATAAATCTCGTGGACTTGGTCTACTGCAACTCTTAATTTTCCATCTAATTAATATATGAAAGATCAGGCTTAAAAAAGGTGAAAGGGCAGTCTATTTTCATCAAGGAAGAGACGATATTTGTTTAAATCTTCTTTTATTTAGGCATCAGGCGTTATTCTTCATAGGTAAAGCACTTAATTTGTATGCAGCTCCATGACCAGATTTCAGAAGTTTACGCCCGAACGGCGCGTTGTTGTTGAAAGCTTACATGCCGGCTTGAAAAAGGGGCAGAAATGAATGCGCAGAACGCTTAAGTACCTAGAAGAGGGAATTTTCCCTTTTAGAACCTCGTGACTTAAAAGAAAGTTGTAGTGCGTTAATTATGATGAAAGTGGAAGTATTTAAAATGAGGTATCGTTAAGATTACTTAGGAAAGTTAAAAAATTAAATTATCACATATATATATATAAAGCCAGAGATTGAAGTAACGCTGTCACGAGTTTTGGTTTGGCTACGTGCCAAACAGACTCAGGCAATCTGTCTACGCCTGTAAATAAACACGCCCCTTTGCTCTGCGTCATTAACGAACATGCAAATCCGATTTCTGTTATGGCGTTTAAGAACTCGGACAGGTTTTTTTATTATTACTCATGCTGGATTGGAATAAATTTCAATAAAATGACTTCATCTGTTTCATTTCTTTATGCCTCGGTAAAGTTATTTATGAAAACGAAAGTTCGTGGCAATTGATTCATGGCGTTTTTTATATATAAATTGAGCCGCGTTAACAGTTTTATTTATTTCTTTTTCTTCCAGTATTTATTTATTTTGTATCTGGAAATGCATTTTTTTTCTGTTAGTGGATTTTGCCTTATTTATATTCGGACGAAACGAAAGTAATTATTAAATGAAGATTAGTGTCAATTGATTCATCAGTTCTGTTTTTCATGTTTTTTAAAAATTTCTTAAGCACTCTGCCAATGTAAATGAGATTTTCTGCTATAACTTTCGTTAGTGAATCTGTGAAAATGGGATATGAGATATGTTTGGAGGGCTAAGACGGGCACAAATATTTTAGTACTGTTATAACGTTGCATATAAAAAGCCTCTCAGTTCGCTGCAGAAGTGTTAGATCCTAGGGATGAGAAAAACCTACCGATTTAAACCGAAAACCGTTTTCTTTGTTTGGGTTAACCGGTTTTTTTGGTTATTTTTTTGCCCGGTTTAAGCCGGTTATTTTTTTAAAACGAAAAGATAGGCTCGATTTTAGGTTCGAGTTATGAAGATTTGAATCTCATCATCTTAGGCCAATAAACGGTGACCGCTTCCTCGAGGCGGACATGGAGATGGTCTAAAATGGTCTTAGTCAAGCTTTCATAACTCGATTAGTTTTGGTCGCAGAAGAGTGGAACATTTTGTTTAAAATTTCAGTGTGCCAAAAATGTTTTAATAAATATGATTAATAGGAGCGAGGGACTGTATAAAAATTTAGACATATTTTTTTTATTATTATACTTATAGACGCAAACAACACAGAATGCGATTATTTATGCCTGTACTCTCTAATTTCTTTTTTTATTTTTCTACAATACTTAATACAATTCTTAAAATTTTGTCTACAATACTTATTTATTGTATTAATTACTCATTTATTATTATTACTTATTGCATTAATTAGTTATTTATAATCATTACTTATTACATTAATTAATTATTGTATTAATACTTACTTATTGTATATTATTATTAATAAAAAATTCTGTTCACAAACATTGCTTTAAAAAAACACACCTGAAAACCGGTTATTTTGACCGATTTTAACCGCCAAGTTAAACCGGAGGTGAAAAAAACCGGTTTAACCGAAAACTGTTTTTTTCTTTCAATAACCGACATCTCTATTAGATCCTACTAGCAATACGCGCACGGCGTTGCCCGTGGAATCAGTACTTCAACAAAATGAAAAAAAGAAAAAAAAAATAAACTCCCACAAAGATATGAAAAAGTTTTGAAAACAAAAGAAAAGATACACATTATTGATTTTTCACGCTTATTTTTCTTCACGATAATGACATTTCAACTGTAGAAAATACGGAGTACGTTAATCCGAAACAATATTAAAAAATTGCAACGTCAAAATGATTATTATAAAGCAAATAAAATATGCGAGACATAAACACGTTAAGACACTGCCAAAAATAATAATCAAAGTCATTCAGTTGAAGGTTAAGACGTCACCTGCGATCGACACCGTCAACCAATGAAATTGCCTAAAACGTTCCGGAAAAGTGTCGCGGGAGAAAGCTCGGTAGATAAAAATTTCTTTCAACTGACCAGGAAAAAATTAATTAAAGAAAAACAGGAAAAGATATTTTAACCGTTCTTGTTTAAAATCCGACAAAACCGTTGCAGTTATAAGCTGAAAAAAATTCGAAAATAATAGTGTTATTAGAACGTCGGATGCAGCAAATTTAAAAACAAAAATAAAATTTCGATTGCAAAACTGATTATTTTTTTAAAAATTCTCAAAATTCAGTGAATTACGTTAAAAATTCAAAACTAACTATATTAGAACGGAAATCGTGTGCTCTTTTCGATGGTGCGTCTATTTTTTTCGTACAATTATTCAAAACCATTCTATTGAAAAATTAGTGAGAAAAATCAACCAAAACAAACACAAAACATTAAATAAAAAATTTTTCGAGATTAAATTTTAAAATTGCGGCTTCGAGGTGCACACAGTCACCATTAAGCCTACCTGTGTGCCAAATTTCAAGATTGTAAGTGCGATAGATTCGTCTGGACATCGCACGCACGCACACACAAACATTGTCTTTTATAAGTATAGATTCAGAACATTACGTCTAAATCTATCCTGTTAAAATTCGAAGGTAAACAAACATATGTATCTATGTCCTTCTATCTTCTCACGAACCACTGAATCCTGAAACTAGCCGTAAGTACCAAAAGATGGAAAATAATCCAAGTAATCTATTTCGACTATTTAAATTCCGAAATTGTAATTAGTTGAAAAGATATTAATTAAAAACGCCAAAATGAATGAATTGACCTGCGGCATCTATTGGCAGCATAGTGAATTCATTCACGCTGATTCTTTTTCCCCTCTATTATTAGTTTTCGCATCCCGGTGTTGCATTTTTTTATTTATTTAACGGAAGTTGGCATTTCTTTTTGAGCGAGCTTCGGTGTTTGGATTTATTAACAATGGTAAAAAATCGTTTTCATGCTTTTTTTCTTTCTTTTTTTTGTTTAAAGTGTTTAACTTCGTAACGTTTGTTAGGGAAAGTAAGTGACAATATTTGTTGATTGTAAAGAAAAACGGAGGCGGGGCATATGAAAATATATGGATCCCAAGGTCTCACGTGACCTCCCTTCTCTCCGCCGGGAATATCCTATTATTCGTGATAGCCCGTGTAACGCCGGGCCACACAGCTAGTAGAGATTAAAAATAGCTCGACATTGCATGGTTGAGGAGGGATAAAAACTTGCTTCTGTCCCAGTGATCGGAACGAAAATATCAACCTTTCGAGTGAATGTCAATCAAAACATATCTTCCGCAAGTGCCAACACGTACTTCAATGACTATCAAAACATTCTTCAGCTCTGTAATTTGCCAGTAGCAAGCCTTTTGTCTGCAGATGTTAACACGTTCCCCTTTTTTTCGCTGAGGCGAAAAAAGAAAAGACGCATTCTCGTTCCAAAATATAAAGGACCAATACCTAAAAACCTTGACTCCGCTCACAGTCGAGATAAAGAGGCAAGGTATCAGCTTGTAAACAAGCAGCCAGTTTCCTGCTGTCGCGTGTAGATTACTTCTGGGTTGAATCAGGAAATAGCAGATGCGGGCTCTTGTTTGTGTTAATGAAGTAAGATAATAATGGAAAAGAAAAACTGCTTTCGCAATTCTGCTTTAATAACCCTGGAATTTTTGTTCTTTAGAGAGAAGTTGAAAATGCTGCGCTTTGAAAAACTGTTTGACAGATTTTGAACTTAAGATATCCGACTGGTTTAAAATCGACGTTTTTGATGACATTATCAAAAAACCTTTTATGACTTAATTTCGTAGCCTGTTTAACTAGCTTTCTAAAACTGTCTCTCTTTTTACTCCGCGTGAATTACAAATGGAGTTACAGCTGTTTTATTACCGAACTGTAAGCATTATTTTATGTTGCATGAAAACTTTAAATGTGTTTTCTGAGAAATGATATTTCTGAGGAAAACTGTCGACCGTAACGATGATTTCTCAAAAAGTTATTCAAATATTGATGTGAAATTTTCTGAGATTGTTTTCTGTAAAATGCTTGATGTTTTCCTCTAAAAACTAAGGTCAATT
>BGPR01045630.1:0-12268 GCA_013235015.1 Araneus ventricosus | reverse complement strand
GCGAACTGAAATGGAGGTACTGTAATGACAGACATTAAATTCGAAAGCTCATTTTCAGAGAGACACTAGGCTAACATTGCCTCACAGCATTATTTCATTATTTTAGCTTATACCGCTCTTATATCTAAGAGCAGCATTTATATTATAGAAGTTTGATCCTGTTAAAGCACGTGATGGGCCAAGTTTTTTAAGTATATATAGAGGTATATTTTATAGGAATAGTGGTAGAGCTATAATTGGCTGGGGAAACCTGAATAGAAAGGAATACCGTCCTACGGAAGAATGTGTTAAAACTGATGATAAGACTAGCAATGAACCGCCACATTTAAAAGAACAGTCGAAACTACTTCACCGGGACAAAAAAAACCACCCTGTTTACATTCTCAGACAGTATAACATTCCAAACCAAGATCCGACATTCCAAATCACTGACCATCCTTTAAAATGGTTTAATTTACCTACTACACCGCCAAAGCATCAAGGACTCAAACATATAAGGAACGCGTACTAATGATTTTAAATAGAAGTATATCTAGATACCTCAGTAACACATCAGGCATCAACTAAAACCCACACCACCGCTGAAAATCTTCAAGTATAGAATTATATGTTTATTATATTTTTCCACAATTATACGTTAAGCTGTCTTTATTCGAAATAAGAAAAATGTCTTGTGATAAATGACCAATATACAATTTTGAATGCAAATAAAAATACAGCAATACATTTATCGATGTTAAAGGCAAGACACTGTGGATCGAAAAAAAAATTATGAAGCTTTATTTTTAGCACTATTCAGAGTTTATTTCTCATTATAAATAACTTAAGAATTTGATTAAGTCCATGATTATATTCATTTTCAATTCACCTCATATAATATTTTATAATCGACCGCTGTAATATTATCATCCACTAGTTTCTCACTTTTATAAGCGAAAATTCCTCTTGAAATTTCTATAAATTAAATTTCTAATATTTGCAGTTATACTAGACTAATAATCAAACCTTGAACCAATGAAGACCATGTCATCAATTTCAATATATTTTTATCAGCAGTTCTAGCTTCATTTATTTAACCCAGACATGGGCAAACTACGGCCCGCGGGCCAACTCCGGCCCGCCGGAAGGTTTTATTCGGCCCCTCGGATAGAATTTTAATTTGCCGGTCCGACGGAAATTAAAAGAAAATATGATTTATATATTATATATCCATCTCCTTTTCTACTTTGTTTACATATTATTTTTTTCTTCCTTTTTTTCAAAGGGCTGATGATCTTTTTACTTTCTCTATTTTTGTTCTACAAAACATAAATCGACGGAAATAGCAAGCACAGACAGTGTTGGCGCTAGTGCGTCTGCCTTTCTCTCGCGCCCTCTGGTTGTAATGCTCTTTTTTATTTGATTTATTCATGGTATTTTCGGTTCCATTTCTGTTGAAAATCATTCTGTTCTTCGCATTCAACCACATCGCAACGATGTGTTTCTGTACATTACTCGCAGTGCATATTCTATAGAAGCTATCAATAAACATACAGCTTTCAATCAGTAAAGTGTTAAAAGAGGAAGTTCTTTGTTAGTTATAGCTGTAGACTGGCGCCAACAAGCGTTATCTCTTTCTCGGGGAGCAGACATATGGGAATCCAATACAGGTGAATTAGACCTCACATGTGGCAGACTGCGCATTTTAAGCTCCAGCCAGCGGTTTTTTCTTTTGGCGCGAGTTTTAATATTATTGATTGCGTATGGAAAGATTGCGGACATGTAGCATCATTGTGAATAGTGGTGAAAGTATTAAAAGTATAGCGTAGCTAGTGCTTGTTTGGGTTATTCGTAAAATATTTCAACCCCAAAATGGCTACTAAAAAACGTAAAGTTGATTCAGAGTGCCGTGCTTTTAATGATGAATGGACCTGGAAATATTTTTTTTACAGTTGTTAAAGATAAACCATTGTGTCTCATCTGCAATGAAGCTGTAGCAGTCTTCAAAGAATATAACATTTCCCGTCATTTCACATCTAAGCATAAGAATTCCAATTACGAAGCAATGTCCGAATATGAAAGAAATCGAAATATAGAAAGGCTTTGTAAAAAATTATCAGGCCGACAAAATATTTTCAAGAAGGTAAACACTATCCAAGAACCAGCTACATATGCAAGTTCATTGTAGCATACAATATTGTTAAAAATAATAAAGCTCTCAGTGATGACAATGCATGCTTCGTTAAACAATGCATGCTCCAAGTTTGTGATGTTTTATGTCCAGACAAGAAAAATAATTTTCAGACTGTAAGCTTATCTCAAAAAACGGTGACTTCTAGAATCGAAGCCATCGATAAAAATTTGACATCGCAATTAGAGTCAAAGATTGGCCAGTTTAAATTTTGCTCCATAGCTATGGATGAAAGCACTGATATAAATGATACTGCTCAATTAGTATTATTTCTAAGAGGTGTTGATGAGAACTTTGAAATTACCGAGGAACTGACGTGCATGCGTTCTTTAAAGGGAACTACAAAGGGATGTGATATTTTTCGTGAATTTCAGGAAGAGCTTTTAACTTTGAAAGTGCCTATAACAAATATATGTAATATTACGACAGATGGAGCACCAAATATGACAGGGGAAAAAATCTGGATTTCTTGGACTCTTTAATCAAAACTATCCCGGGAGCAATGTTGTTTTTCTACATTGTGTTATGCATCAAGATGCTCTGTGTCAATCTGCATTGAATATGAAACCCGTGCTTGATGCAGTCGTGAAGCTTGTAAATACTATTCGATCTCGTGGGCTTAATCACAGGCAATTTCGAGATTTTCTTCAGTCCGTGCAATCTGAATACTCTGATGTACTGTATTACAAGAAAGTAAGGTGGCTTAGTGCAGGATGTGTTTTCGAGCGAGTTTGGCAAATGAAAGACGACATTGTGTCGTTCTTCCATGAGAAACAGTGTTCTGCGGAGTGCGAAATGTTAGAAGATACAGAATGGCTTTCGGACTTTGCATTTTTCACAGATCTTCTTTGTCATATGAACAACTTGAATGTCAAGATGCAAGGCAAAAATCAATTTATCGACGATATCTGGGCCCATCTCAAAGCTTTTAAAGTAAAACTTAATCTGTTTACTGGCAGCTAGCTAAGAACGACTTGTCTCATTTCTCGATGTTAATTTCAATACCCTCAGTAAATGAAGAGAAGCTTAAGAATTCTGAAGATGGCTTGAAAAAACTGCATTTTGAGTTCGAACGCAGATTTCAAGATTTCAGTGCCATTCAAACAGAATTGGATATTTTTACCATGCCTTTCAATGTAAATTGTGAAGCAGTGAGGTCAGATTTGCAGCTTGAATTGATTGAGTTGCAATCTAACAATCATCTCAAGCAGTCGTTTCTAAATATGCCAAAGTTAGAGTTTTACAAATCATTATCGAAAGTAAGTTTCCCAAATTTAATATCTCACGCCCAGAAAATCAGTGCTATGTTTGCTTCATCTTATATATGTGAACAAGTGTTTTCAACTATGAACCTTAGAAAGAATTATTTCAGAAGTAGACTGACATATGAACATTTAGCCTCGTTCCTTAGAATCAGTACATCTCACTTCGAACCTCAATATAAGGAATTTTTAAAAATGAAATTGCAATTTCACTCATCTCATTAACATATTTAAATTGTAATACTTGTATATTGTTTTTAAAATTTTAGAAAAATTTATCTTGGCCCGCAAAACTTTTTTTTTTTCGAGTTTTTGCCCGCGACCGAAAAAGTTTGCCCATACCTGATTTAACCACATTTGAGAATAAATTTCTTTCCAATTTACGTACTTTTGCATATTTGGAACCCGATATAATAAGTACCAAACAACATTCAATAAATATCATTATAAAGAATATCATTATTGGGAACACGAGGACATTGATACACGTTTATTTGGAAAGCTAAAAAAATGATTTTACCAACGGAAATAATTAGAACTAATACACTATGTTTATGCATTTGTTAATCTAATATAGGATTTCAGTCCAGGTTTGGTCATAAATAAAATAATAAAATATCTATCACACTTTTTCCTAACAATGGATTTGTATCAATCTGCCCCATATAACAGGTACATTGATACACATGGAAATGCTCAGGCAAGCTCAGTTACAATATTTTATATTTCTTACATACGTAGGGTATAAAGATTACGAGGAATCTTCAATTTTCGTTTCTGAATTTCATCTGGAGGAACAGTTTAGTGTTCTTAATTACCTTTGACAATTTTTACTGCAGGGTAATTGGGAACGGCTTCTAATATAACTAAAATATATGTTTTTATGTATTTATAATATTTTATTATTTTATAGGAAGCAATTTTAAATCTAGAAGCATTGTTGCGTTCTGTCCCGTAAATAAATGATACTCTTTTATGTCAAATTATCAACTGACATTTTAAAACAATTTACCATGTGAGCTACATACATATTACTTTTTTACGTACTAAAGTTCCTTATTAATAATGATATGAAGCCGTTTGAATTCAAATTTGTAACAAAACAAGAAACTGATGACGAGAAAGGTGAAAACGCGATACTAATGGAGGAATATGAAGTTGAGGGTTTTGGCTCTTTTCCAACAAGAAAGAGAGGTTGCGGAGATGGAGGAGATGGAGGAAGTAATTTATCTGTAATCATCCATGCTTGATTCTTCAACAAATCTGTTTGTTTTTATCTATAATCTTGGAGGTGCCAGAATGAGCGCACATTATTCATACTTCTGCTGGATTCAAGAAACTGGTGATGGTGAAAATTGATATGACAGTTTTTTGAACCACCGATTTGGCTGAATCAAAATTTGTTTCGGTGGAGACTGATCAGTTTGCCATTTCCGAGAATCAGTGAAAACCAATACTCTCAGATTATAACTTTGAAATAGATAGTAGTAAAGAATAATATGGGTTTAATGTAGTTTCTATATCAAAGAAAAATTATTAGGATAGTGAATAGAACCTTCGATTTCTATTGGAAAATCTACCTTCTACTTGTCAATTGAACTATTAGCTTCTAATATTTTTTATGTGTGTTTTTTAAATCTTACCTATTTCCTTCCAGTATATCATAATATTCAGTTACTTCAGTTTCTATAAAGATTAATTTACCAACTTTTCGCCACAAAATTTGAGTCAGAATGATTAAAAATTACGCCAAATTGACGGAAGTTAATAGTCATAATAGTTTATATGCGATATTCATGAAATAGAAGATATTTTTGCTGGAAATCAATCAAAGAACAGTATTTTGTGGGTCCCAGTAATTGGGAAAAGGCAGTTAAATGCATTTTCAGGCAATATGCAGTTGTTTCTAATCCTTTCAAATATAGTCTCTTCAAATCAATTTGTTTCTGTGATTAGAAGACGTGTTCCCAATTACCCCATAGTCTCTATGGTTATTGGGAAACATTCGAGGTAGAATAAGAACGCTCTTAAAAGTGAGGCTGATTACTTAATAATTTATTTTTGAAAGGAGGGACTGTTTAAGGAACCTTGCTGAAAATGATTATGCACTCAGAACAATTATAGGCTTCTTCTCCATCACATATCTTCCTTTGAAAGAGAAAAAATGACATAGTGTTCAAAATTCCTCCCCTATAACCCCAACTGACCCTACGCTGAAAAACTGCATAAAATATCTTTTTCTTCAGAAATGCACCAATTCCCCAGTGGTCTTATCATTTCTTAACGCACTATACTATGCCGCTCTTGTACTGACGGTGGTGCGCGAAGTATTTTCATTTCCAACAAAATTGTTTCGCGACCCTTCCGACGGTCGCAACCAAGTTTTTAGAAACCAAGTTTGAAGAAAAGCCTTAAATGTTTTACTGTTAAATAAATTTCTTCGAATTTAGCGATCCACAAAAATTTTCTTGTGACCCGCCGAGAGGTCGTGACTTATGGTTTCCGCACCACTGCGGACAGCAAGAGAAAAAGAATTGAGAAACATACATTTAATTTTTATTTATGAAGTGTAGGGAAATAAAAATAGTGGCAGATAAGAATTATATTGATTGCTTTCATTTATCGGTTGCTTCAAACTTCAAATTTCATTTATTTATTTTGCATATTTTAGTATAATATTTGGAAGAATTCGCTTAACAAAAAAGAAGCCAGTTTTAAGCGATAAACACTTAAGTTTTTGGGTATTTGTCCTATTTGCACAAAATATTGAATCTTGTCTTTGCGACTTTGTTTCAAGATCTGAATACTGGCAAGATCCTGAAGATATAATAGCAACGTTCCAGAGAAAAGTTCATTTCGTGCTTAGCTTCGTCGTGTAATAATTAGAAACTAGTATCCATTTTGAAAAAGTAATCTTGTCTTTCACGCACTCATTTTAAATGAGTATCGAATTTGAACCAAATCTGCATTAATTTTGTCTGAGATTTGATTCAGATCTAAAATTTCAAAGATAAAAATTATGCGCTAAATTTTATGCATCTAGATTTATCTGTTCATGAGTTATGCTCATACAAGGATACAAAAACACAAGCACACAGATTACTCGTAGACTCACTTCGCCCAAAATTTGACAGAAAACCACAATTTTAGTATTTAGACAACATACCAAAGTTCAGGCCATAGGTTCTGTACAGGTGAATCTCGAATTTATTTATTTATTTATTATTATTATTATAATTGACCATTACAATAAATACTTTTGGAATGCTTCGGATGGGAGAAAGTATTATACAGTTTTTTTATAAGGAAATCATTAATTCAAAAGTTCTTAACATCGTTTGTTTATGTCCTGTAAACTAACTGTAATTACAATTTACAATTTAAATCTTGGATTGTTCCAATTTCATTTTTATCTTCGGTTAGAGAAATTTTAAAGTTACTTAGAGCAATAATTAAACAATAATTGAAAAAAAGGAAGAAAGAATTAATGTTAAGCTAAGTTTTAAATACTGGATCTTTATAATCATCGATCTTATCAGTTTTGGTTCGAGCTAAAACCAAAAAGAACAAGGCTACTCTTGCGATTTGAGGCAATTGACGGAGACACCTGAAAATAATAGTATTGAGGGATGCTATTATTTTGAATATTAGTAACTGGGTCGAGATGGCAAGCGTGAATATTATGAACTTTTTTAACAAATGCATTTCTATAATGCTATTTATTTTGCGATCATGCTAATTCCTATGACTAGGGATGGGTGATACTGTATCAACTTGATACTTTTTATTAGGTGCGCAAAAGTATCAGGTACAAAAAACTGACTCAGACCAAAAATTGCAAGTACTTGGTTTTATTCGTTTTTGGTCGGGTGATACTGTATCCATCTGATACTTTGTATCAGGTTTTATGTTCTGAGTGCTACACATTTTCGGAAGAGTTATTTTAATGATGGTATGCAGATGGCTTTCTATTTTGGCAGTCATAGAGGGATGGGACAAAAGAGGAGAGAAATTGTTGTTATAGTTAGTATATTTTAAGACGAGGATTCCTGAGCTGTGATTGGTATGTGTCTGATTGATATGCAGTACATTAATATTGTGTAAAAGATTCGAAAGGATTTTAGCATCTTACATGATTGTACGAACATCTCAATCGAGAGCGATTACCGAAGTAGGTAAATACTTATAAGAAACTTAATAAAGATCCATTAAAATGGTGGCGAGAAGAGGGATACAATTTTCCGTATTTAAATAAGCTAGTCATAATTGTGACATCCGTTCCATGTGAACGCAATTTTTCGATTGTTGCTTGATTTTAGATGACAGTAAAACAAGATTGTCATCTGACAAAGTGAAAAATTAAGTTTTTAAATATAGGTATTGAATTTTTCTTTTTTTATCTCTGTCTTTAATTTTGTTGTTCTACATTGAATCTTCGGGTAGTTACTGTCGAACTGCAATTTAAATTATGAATTTTATTTATATGCATGCCTGGGTATTCAGCATATTGAAATTATATTAAATTCTATAAAATTATTCGAAAACTCAACTTCAAAAATTATTAATTTGTGTAAATTTTCTCATCATTCTGTTTCTCTTAGTGAGAAGGAGAAATTCTGTTAACTGAAATGCCGATATATTTCTGAATCTCAATGGCATTCGACTGGAATTTTTTTATGTAAGTTGACCTATATATCTGGCTTTGAAATTGTAAAAGAAAAATTACGCTATGTCTCGCACAGGCACAGTGAAAAATTATTTACTACAAATAATCTTATTTCCTCTAATATTCATATATTAGCTTCAAATTTTAAGGAAACCCTTTTCTAACACACAGTCAACTGTTATGTAAGTTTCGTATTATTTGGTGGAAATTTCTATATGTAATATGCAAAAGACATGCGGGATATTTGGGACACGTTAAGAAAACCTTTATATAGTCTAAAATATGTTTTTCATTTTTACGAAAATGCGTATGAGCAATGCCCTTATTGAACAAAACTATTGATGAAGTTTGTAAATCTTTACACAGGTCTGCGATGAAAAAATTTTCGGTAAAGCAAGTGGTGTTTTTTCTAGTTTTTTGGATGCAGATTACTGGAAAAATAATGAAAAATTCCATCGCGTACAGTTTCATCACAAATCGCAATCTATTTTTTATGAATTTAGTATATTTCGGACCAAAAAAGTATTATTTATATGAGTTCGATAAACATATTTATGGTCTTAAAATAGTAAATTGGTGGATTAAGCTACCAAACAAGAAAGAAGAAACTATTTCAATCCAGAATATTCCTCTGAATCGGTAAATTGTCTATTAAACACAATATTAAAGACAGAGGAAACCAGTAGAAACCAGATACCTCTCCTGCTTGCCAAAGAAAGTGTTACTTCCACCGCTTCACATAAAATTAGGTCTTATGAAACAATTTCTCAAGGCTTTACCAAAACAAGGCGAATGCTTCAAATACCTTTGTGGCCAGTTCCCGGGTTTATCCGAAGCAAAACTGAAGAAAGATGTGTTTGTAGGAGCAGACAATAGGAAAATAATGAAACATGAAAATTTTGAGACTAAAATGGAAACAAACGAAAGAAAAGCCTGGGAAACTTTCACACTAGTTTTTACTAGCTTTCTTGGAAACAAAAAGGATCCAAACTACAAATATATTGTAGAAGAGATGATAAAAAAAATTTAAGATTTTAGGCTGTAGTATGAGCTTAAAAGTTCATTTTCTCGATTCGCACCTGGACTATTTTCCTGAAATTTTAGGTGTGCAGTTAGTGAGGAAGAAGGTGAGAGATTTCAACAAGATATAAAGGAAATCGAGAGGCGATTTCAAGGAAAATGGAATGTCAGCATGATAGCCTACTACTGCTGGATGCTACAAAGAGACAATCCGTGTAAAGTTCACAAGAGAAAAAGGGACAAAAGAAATTTTGAAGTAAAGAAAAAACGTTATTATAAGGGCCTGTACTTTCTACCTATACTTAACAATTACTTGAAATAGGATATAAATGTAATTTATATGGATTTATGAATTAATGAAATTTAAATGAAATGTCGAAATTTCGCGATTTCAACCTTCTCCTTCAAAATATGCAATCAATGCAATGTGGTAAGTCTATTCATCACATGGTCAAAGTTCAAGTGCAGCTACTCGAGCTTTTCTGCAGAAATTCGAAAAAATATCTAAATCCGAGTGTGTCCTGATACTTTTGATTATTTAGTATACATGTATACAACGAAAGGAAACTGGCACAGTTCGGTACTCTTACATTCAGGGTTAGGATCTGCATTTGTAGAACCGATTCTTATAAAAAGCTCGAAACTGGACTTATACTATTCTTCCACTTCCCTATGCAAATCATTTACTGAGTTAAATGAAAACAGTTCGAATACAAATTTACTTTTGCATACATCTATTTGAATTGGATCTCCTGATAAACCTGTTATTGAGTAACAAGTTATTGTCCTGGGACTAGCAAAGGAGGCATCGAAAATGGAACCATTCTTGTTCATTCAATATGGGTCAAAAAGGGATATACTGTTGCATTTGTGCGATTTGACACTTAGGCGTTGCATTTAGAATTGTTCATTGAGCTTCCAGAGGCCTATATTGCTGTTCTTAAACGCTTTGCTCTAAGAGAGCTACCCCTATGTAGGCACATTCAGATATTTAATAACTTTAATTGGAGCAAAAATGAAGCATGGATAATTTTTTTAAATATACAAGGTGTCCGGAAATTGTTAGACACACTTCAAAACTTAATTTAAAAAACGAATATATTTTTTTCTTTTAAATGATGCGCATTTAAAAATGTTTTTTTTTCCATATAGGGAGCATACTAATACGACATCCTAAATTTGCTACAAGGAAAGATTTCCATTCGCAATGGCTACGGATCAGAGGAAGCCGATGCGTGTTTTTTGGTTTACGTTTTTACTTTTTCTTGAATATTTTGAAAACTCACTTTTCGTTTTAAAAAGTTAAGTCAGTTAAAGAGCGTAAAATTCGTAACAAAGGCATGCTTTTATTTTTCTTCTAGCTTTAACATTTTCGCAGATAGTGCATCTCAAAATGGCAGATTTCCAGTAATTTACAACAACCTAGACCATTATAAGCGCGCGTTACCTATATGACAAAGTACTTTTTAAAATGCGATTACATTTAAAAAGAATCTGCATTTGTAACCTTACTAGTTTTTATTTATTGATTTTTGAAATGTGTCCAACATTTCTCAGATACCCTATATATCTAAAATTAAACTTGATCAAAATAAATTTTTTATCTTCTGGGATTCAAAGCATGCAATAGAGAAAGTACTGTAAGTGTCAAAATGAAATTCGACCCGGAGAGTTTGATGAATTTCAGCGTTTTAAACCTTGTATGTGAACACGAATATCAAGAGGGATGAAATTATGTACACAAATTTATCATTAGAATTGTAAACTTATATCAAATTTTGGACTTAAGGCGACCAGAGACCTTCAGAATTTTTTTATATTTTCAACTAATCAATTTGGAGCGTTGTTGGCATTAATAGGAGCACTATACAAGACAACACACAAACTTTCACTCCAATATATTCATTTATTTTTGAGTAATGGGTATAAATGTAATATTAATAACAATTAAAGGGCCTTATGAGGCACCAAAATTACTCTGAAAATAACTTTAATTTCTTTTATTAGTTACTCTAACCATTTTCAATCAAAAATTGGTATTAATTCACATGTTTCAGGCAGGAATTTCAAAATAATTCATATAATTACTCGAAACTATTGATTTTGGAAAAAATACGCTGAATATTTGATATGAAAGAAAATATTTACAGTAAATTAACAAAATAACTTCTATATGAATGTCAAACATTCTTCTCAATATATATTTTTTATAAAATGTCATGAAATCTGAATAAAAATTGAAGCGCCGGGAACATTTATCATATACGCCATTAATTGTCATTAAAAATTACATCTATACACATAACTCAGAAACAAATGAATATATTACAGTGGAATTTTGTGTGTTGTCTTGTATAGTGCTTCTATTAACACCAGCAAAATTTTCAAATTGATTAGTTGAAAATTTTAAAAATAATTCTGAATATTCCTGGTCGCCTTAATCTACCAAATTTTTCATGGATTATATTGGGCGATCTGTATGTATGCGAATGTGTGAGCTCGAAATTCAACTACTTAGGCAAATGAAACTTCGAATGTGTGCTTGTAAAAGAGTGTCGATCAGTATCAGTGTTTGGTTTCAATGGGTCGAAAACAAGATCCCCAAAATGCATATTCGATTTTCTTCAATATACTACGAAGCACAAAACTTGCCATATTTTGTCAATATACGCGAAATTTGAGGAGGAGGGATTCACTTCCTCTTGTGTTTTCATCCTTAGATCCTGAGGGCAGTAAAAATCTGCGACTTCTAGCAGTCTCGGCTTTGCCCAAGTTATGAAGTTTCCTGCTGGGATGACACTTTATTTCAAAGTATGTGTGATAGTCTAGAGGAGACCACTGCCGCTGATTTCTTTCGCAAATGAAAATCTAATGCCGTAATATACTTCCCTTAAATCCATATTTTCATGAACTTTGAGAAGCTGACGTAGCGTATATAAAAGAATTGTTGTTAAACTTTTGTATATTACCTGTACGTCAAAAATGACTTCTTGAAGTGTGGAATTTATGCAAAAGCATTTTTATTATATTTTACATATATAGTATATTCTTGTATTTTTCAACCATATTTTAAACAAGGATACACATGTTTGTAAATATGTTGGTGAATTTTGCCTTTATGTCTCTTCCATCAAATGCTTGTTAAAAGTA
>BGPR01045629.1:755-12268 GCA_013235015.1 Araneus ventricosus | reverse complement strand
TTCTTTCCAACTAGGCTTTTGGCAAATCCACTCCAAAGTTGAACCTGTAGGTATGCACAGAGAGAGTATTCCCGTGCAGCTGCTGTAGTGGGAGGAAGGGACGCTAAAATGAAATTATTTTTTACTGGTGATTTTTGAAAAAGTTTAAATCTGGGAGATCTGATGTTTCTTCTCTGCTCTTTCTACCAATACAGGGATATCGAAAAACTTTCTGTCCTGCTTCATCTATGTCATTCATATATATTTTTATCATGGAAAATGTTCACAACTTGCTGCAGATCAGTGCTGTTCAGAAAACATTGATAAATCTCTTCTTCCCCTGCCTGAATATAGCAGATGAGGTATCGCAACTGCTGAACGCATGAAGAAACAAAATATTGTCCCTTATATACAGAGCAATGTTCAGGGTTGCTGCATAATAAAAAACATCTTCTGCCTTACTTCTGCCAGTCTTTAAGAAGAAAATGTTTTTGGAATTAGTGGATGCTGCCATTATAATTAAGAGGTCGATATCTTCAGCAACAACCACAACACACATTGTGACCCTTTCTCTATTTCCAAAGTACTTTTATCAAAAGACTTTTTTAGGAGAGAGATTCTTCTGAATATTGTGTCAGGATTCACAGCAATTAATTCATCATGAGCTTTCACCATGGAAGTGAAAGCACGAATAGGCATTACTCTATTTTTCCATTTAAATGTAACATCGGCAAAATTATTACCAACAGTTTTTGACAAACAATATACTCCGATTTCATAAGCATTGTGACAATTTATACTCTCATCTGCCACAATACTCCTTGCTATAAATATGAAGTGTTCACAACAACAAAAAAAATTCTTTTCATTTATTTCCGAAAGATCCTGATTTTCGGAAACTTTGGATTTATAAATGCGAAAGAAAAGTTCTCTTTGATCTTTCTCTTAAACATTCCATATTTAGGTTCATTCGTGATGTGTGACTCTTTAACAATGTTTCCACAAAAAATCGGGCTTAGAAAAAGTTTTTCTGTTGCTAAAAGAGCTCTGAAAGATATTTATTTCGTTACGTATCATTGGGACTAAGCGGTGTGCTCCCAAAGTGCTGTCATCCGCTATCTGTGTTTGTATTTTAACTATCGATTGATGATGGTCACATGTTTCCCATATGCCCAGATGCATAAATCAGCCACAACAATAACAATGTCCCTTGCGTAATGTAACTTGCTTACTTGAAAGAGAACTGGGAACTTTCATTACTTTCAGGGTCTTTCTTTAAAGTTAGTTGCATATTACTCTTCTCCGTTTGTGGCAATTTCGTTTATGGTACTTTGTTCATTTCAAGCGCAGTTTATAATTTCGGCAGATTTAATTTGCAAAATAAACGGAAATTGTTTTAATATGCCTTGCATATGCCTGAATGCAGAAGAAGCTGCGAGTCATTTTGAAGAACTTCCATTGGATGAGAGATTCGTTGTTTCTAATTAATAAACACGCTCTTAGCCATTGCTGAAGCTTTCATGTGAAGTTTTCCTCTGTTGAATCATAATAACAGTGGGTTTTTGCCCCTCAAAATATACTAAATAAAACCTTGAAATAATTATAAAAGCATCTTGAACAAATTTAAAATGTGTATATAATAATTGGAGGGAGGGTGAACCGATAACTTGGTCCGTTCTAGCTTCCAGCACTTGATTAGCGGTTTAGGTGAAATTTGAAGCTCAATTGTGAGCTTAATTTTTATTGAATATAATAAGTGTTGGTACTCATTTTTATTCAGAATTTCAAGCTCTACAACTTTTGTATAACTATGTTTTTTATATTTAGAGTTCTTTTGAGATATTGCTCAATTATTGAAAAAAGTTCCGTTTTCTGTCTACAAATCTGCACACAGCGGCTAAAGCTCACCTAGCAGGAGGGGGAAAACTTAGTATGTTCATTCCAGACTTTAACTGAAGGGATTAAAACAATTTCCAGCTTTCCCCTAATTAATCCCGAATTCGGCCTTTTTTTACGCCCCAACCACTGGGCTATTATAGCAAAACTACATTTCTTACTCATATGCATATGCTTTTTGCTGCAAAGCGCCATCTGTGGGCGACATTTCAAATCATATTCTTTTTTGATGTAAACCTCAACCGCATGATCTACATAACACATATTTGTAGTTTCATGCAGATCTTTTCAGTGGAACCGAAGCTACCGGCCTCTGAGTACCGTCAGTTTAATTTTAACCACCCTGTATTATAAATTAAAACACAGTGTTTATATATATTTTGTTATATTTATTTAAATATTAAGTTTATTACTATATTCTAGTGTTTAATAAATATATAAAAGAGAATTTAAAAAATCTTTTTCTATAATGTAACCTTTAAAATGAATCATTCATATGATCAGGGGTGGTGGAAGTTGGCTTGCAAAATCCCATTTTGAAAATGTGGCGATTTACACAATTGTAAGGTGTTAATCACAGAACAGGTGACTTTTTTCCTCAATTATTTCATTAGATAGGTATTTTCATTGGGTCATAGGCACCGAAATTCCTAGTTACGGGATCGGGTGGGGAGGGAAGCCAAATTACTCTAGCCCAGGGCGCTCAAATTTGTCAAGACGGTCCTAGACAGCCGTGGCTCCTTAATCTTTACAGTTTTAGTTTAGTTAGATTAACGTCCCATTTTGAAATTGCTCGGAGGCTACTTTGGAACGGACCTCGTTATATTGAACCGTAGCCAGATGGCGAGATAACATTTTGGCCGGCAACCCCTCCAAATTTCCACTTCATCTTAAGGACGTTTAACTCTTGACGGATTTATCGTGCACTAGACTAGTGTACATTATGAATCTCTCGTGGAATCGGGTCTCGAACCTGCTGATCTTTATGTCACTAAACTGGTACTCTGTCATGAGGCCACCATGGGCACTCATCACCACAGATCACGCCAGAAGAAAAAGTGAAAGTTTTTTTTTATTATTATTTTAGGTTGTAGTTGAATACGAATAAAAGTATATTTCCATTTGCTAAATTTTTATCGGAGTTTGAAAAAGTTATTATTTCTTATTTACTATTGCTTAGTCAGCAAGTTGTTGAGTAATGGTACATTACTGATATAATAGCCCAGATCTGTCTCTCGGTAATGCTCTGACGTCACCGACAATAAATTTCACGCCATAGCACTGCGAGACGTTGAACGACATTATTTCATTGTTAGAGAACCTAAATTTCAGTAATTTTAAATTTAAAAGAATAATTGTTGTTCTAATTTCAAATTTAATAGCTCTAAAATAGTGAAATAAAATTTTCTATCGATTGATATAAAATTTATCTCGCTATGATCAATAGTTCCCGAGAAATTTTAAATTATATTAATCCTATATTTCAAATTTCCGTTTTTTAATAGAAAGTAGTAAATTACGTCAGTGGTATATCATGCGTGTGATATAGTTTGGACGCCATGATGCATCTGATTATTTTTGCAATCGTGATGATATAATTTGATAATGTTTTTTGGTAACATTTGACAAGCGGAGAAGTGCTTTGTTTTGATTAGAATTTCGAAAAAAGAATTCCTTTGAAATTTTAACTTGATTTACGTTTGACAAGGTGAGAATTTCACGGTTGTTGAATTATTAAAAATTTTTGAACAACGAAAAATACTTCACACGGAATGTTGTTTACCCAGAGGTTTTTTGAATAAAGAAATATGTAAATAAAAAAAAAATATTTCCTGTCATAAAACATATGTTTATTTTGTTTTCAATCAATGTTAAACATCTCTCTCGCATATATATCTATTTAAATACGTCAAATTAGACGGAAATCTCTCGAATGAAGAGACAATTTGCATCCATCGTACCATGACGGGTGATTTTTTTAGTTGTCAAATAAATAAAGATGCATCTTCTCTACTACAATTGCCTCTCCAAATGATTTATCGCGTTCTTAAAGTTTTTGCCAAGCATCGAATTAATCAAATGTGGATATTTTGATACAGTAGAAAGTGAAAATAGATACAGTGAAAATTTTATCTTAAAAATGAAGGAAAAATATCAATTACGAATCAGAAACAAAGCTAACGTTTACTCCTAACTTAAAAGAAGTATTCGAATTGGTCTTCAATAATGAATACAGCTCCTTAATTAGTAGAAACAAACTCAGCTTATCTTCTTTCTACCCTCAACTTGTTTGCCACTGTACCGTGCAAATGGCCGCGTGCTCTTTCCGTACGCCTTCACAAAGTCAGTATTCTACTGCATTTGGTATATCAAGAGTATTTTACCGAATTCCCCGGAATTCGATCAAAGATCAGCCCAAATTTGTTCGGATTCCTCGGGTTCCACTTTATTTTATATGTGAGGCAATCAATTCAACTGGCATTAATCATAAATGAAGATTATCCTATTCAATAGATTCTCTTTAACCCTTTATTTCCCGACGGTACTTAAAAGTACTGCTTTAATCACGCTTATATTTTTGCAATTTGATGGTTTTTCCTGACGGTCTTCACATGAACACGACGAATGTAGTTCCGACAGCTAGCAGTAGATGACAAAAATTAAAATTTTTAATTATTAATTCGAACTAATTAAATTATTTTATTTAATTCAAAAGTTTTTCATCTTTCCTGGGGTTATTTTACATTAAAACGTTTCTAATGATGCAAAAATAAAATTGAATAGTTGCTGGTAAGTTAATTTGGTAAATAAAGACTTAACCGCTTCGCTTACAACAATGTGTCTGACACGTGCGTCGAATTACAGAATTTGGTAATAAAGTCAACGTAACAATTGATTTTAAATACAATAATCACTTGGACACGCTTAAAATGTCTCAAGTATTCTTCACCTTCTTAAATAGATTGAAATAATAAAAATATATCCTAAATGGGTGGTGTCATCTATTTAAGATTAAGCAGGGGGGTGCCCCCCCCCGTAGGCGAGAAATTAAGACTTTCGTCGGCAAAGATATTTGCGATTTTGGGAGATGTTGAGAGCAGGGTATCAAGGAATCGAATAATTTTAATCCCATCTTAAAATTATTATACAGTAAATAGTCGCGATAAGCGATTTGTGTCCGAATTTGAGGACTAATTAAAGGTTAAGTCAATAGAATGACCAACATCCTTTTCAATTGTCGTCCATTCGGCCTGTAGTTCGCACCACATATGACAGCATAACGGACAAGGCGACAAGTGGATCAGATGTCGCATTTTGCCGTCTGTTTTCGGTCGGTCGGCTAAGAGATCAACAAGACGGATGAAAATTTGTATGTTTTGTTCTTTTCCATCGACTGTTTCTATCACTTTTCGGCGGAATAATTAGGCAAAACTAATAAAGTATCTGTATTGCACAAGAGTGTGGAAATATAAAGTGGTATTCCTCTCAACGGGCATTTTTGTTCGGCGCGTAATTTTTCGGCGTATAGTCATAATGTTAAAATAACCTCTATTAACGGCCACTCAAACCCCTCTGAGCAGTCGGGTTGTTCCGTGACCTTCGAGCTAAACAGAAGGACCGTGAGCTCCGAACATGAGTCATGAAGAGGGACCGCAAGCAAATGAAGATAGGTTTTAACGTTTGCTATTCTATCTGCGAAAAAGCGGCGTTTTTCATTGTAAAATCATTTTCATTTTTAAAATAGGGCCCTTTTTACTTATGCCCATAAATTAATTATTTTCAATAAAAATAATTATGTAATAGTCTGCGACATCAATAGAAACTTAAGTCAATTCATATATTAAGCGAAAATTTTCAAAAATTACTTCGCTTTCAGAATATGCTGCAATAAAACAATATTAAATGTTTTAAAAACATTTTATTGGATTTAACCAGATATAACTTTATTCTGATAATTTTTTGTTACCATAACCATTTTGGAAAACTATTTTATTTTGAAGTTACTATGAAAATTGATGCAAAAGACGGTAGTTAGCAAACAAGGTTAATTAAAAAGTTTTTAAAATATATATATATATATATATATATATATATATATATATATATATATATATATATATATATATATATATATATATTTTAAATGGAACTTCGCATCTTGCATTTATTTACTGCCAATTAAAAAAAAAAACTACCTGTCTTTAAATAACTACTAATCTTATTTATAGTACAACGAAATTATACATTCTTTGAGCACAATTTAAGCTAGCAAGATGTTTTTATGAAGAAACTTCCATAGAAACAAAATAAAGGCAATTTTATTTTATCTTAATGTAAGTCCCAGAATATACCTTTTTTATAAATATCTAGCTGGTAAAAAACGAAATTCTTATTAATAACTTGAGTATATAAAACGGCTATTTTATTTCTATAAATTCAAGCCTTCCTCCACACCAATAGTATTAAAATAAATTTTACCAATCAATCCTGTTGTTTATATCAATATTATAAATAATTGCAAAATTGATCCGATTTAAATAAAACTTCTATAAAACATCTGTCAAAACTTTTCCGTTTTTATTTCGCAGCTTTTAATATGCACTCAAAGATCCAGTGACGTTAGTTTAGTTAGTACGCGATATTTGAAATCGCAAATGATTCCACTCAGCGGCGCAGCGACCGGCGAATAAGGGAAGTATAGAAGGCTCAGATGCCAGTTTTAGACTAACATTACAACAAAAGATGGAGACAAAACATTACTGCATTTATGCCAGTTTTTAAAGTAAATTATGATAAGTGGGCGTAGAAAATAATACCAAGCTCCGAGGGCCGTTTGTGCTTAATAAACAAATGACAAATGGGGTAAAAAAAATCACATTCCCTGGGCGCTATTTGCCCACGCTGCGCCACTGGCCATGTTGACAAAACGTTAATATGTTTGTTGTCACTTTTTAAAGTCATCTCTATCTCTACTAATAATAAAAGAGAAAGCCTGTGTGTGTGTGTCTGCTGGCGATCTACAGAACAGACCATTGAACTTAGAGCTACCAAATTTGGTACAGGTATACTTTGGAGGGTGGGAATGTGCACCTAAGAGCCATTTTTTTCAATTTTTTATTCAAATTTTAATTATTTAAAAATTAAGCAAATTTTGAACGTTTTCGGTTATATTTTCGGGAATAACTTCCGAAAGAATTATTGCATAAACATGCTTTTTACACCACTTTAAAGTGGAAACAATTATCTTTCCAATGATATCAGTATGAGTACTGTGCGATAATTACTTTAAATTTTACAAGGTTTTTAATTGTCATTAACTGCGGTCAAGGTCGCCCAGGGAAACCGTTTCTCTTTTCGACCAAAAGTAGAATAGAAGGGCGGGGGGACGAGAGAGGACGCCACTAAGCTGTCATTTGCCAACAATGAAAGGGCAGCCATTGTTGGTCATTTGAGGGTAGAAGGAAAAGATTTGGTAAACTTTCAGTCTACGGTGCCCACTTGCTTCTCGACAATTTTTCTTGGCGCAATTTGATTTGCTGGCGCCAAACACTGTTTGGGATGCGCATTGCGCTTTTCATTGCTGTACTCGGCATGCTTCATTTGAAAAGGAAGCGCTTGAACACGCAATGCCTTCGGCATTTCAAACGCGTACCGGGCAATTTTTTTTAACTTAAAAAAACATCAGCGGCTTCGCTTTCTGCAAAGCGGGACACTAGTAGCTTCGCTTATTTATTGAGAAGCGGAAACACGGAATAACATACACAATTCTGAACCTAAAAGTGACTGAAAATGTTCAAAAACGAGAAAAGTGTAGTTAAAACTTCACATACCTATTTTAATTGCTGTTTACACTTAGGACACTGGTATCCACTTGCTATCAACCCCTGATCCACATACTTCGAAAGGGAACCAATGCCATAATGAACAGCAGCTGTACGAAGCGCACGTAACAAAATGATAAAATCAGACGAAAATCAAACCGACAAAACAAATTCGATTGAATCGATCAATCAAATCAAACGGAACAAACCAATCAAACCGAATCGTAATATCGCGCCTTGCGCAAAACACCGATGAACAGATCAATTTCCGCGCATGCGCGCATCTCACTCGTCGTCGTCGGAGCCATAAAAAGCATAATAAGAAGTATTTCTTTTTCTCCGTAGCAATGATGGGGATGGGAAGATAGAATTCCAAGGGTTATCAGACTCGTGTGAAGTGGTTCAAAGTACAGACAAAACGAAGAGGTTAGTTTAGCTGCTGGCCGAGGGGTCAGAAACACAAGAGAGGGCTTAACAAACAACGAAAGACATTACAGTGGAAAATTCTTTAAGTTTAAAGTGTTGTAAGTACTTAGACTTGAAAATATTTCTACCCCGATCAACGCCGGGTATATAAGCTAGCAATAAGCCAATTTTGCCGATAAAATTTCAGTCTCGAATTTAATTTAAGTCTCCTGTATCCGACGTTATATATAGATTCCTTATTTATTTATGTTTTGTATTTAAGTGTATTGAACAAAACAGGAGGCCGGTATATGAAAAAATATGGATCCCGAGCAACGCCGGGTTCTCAGCTAGAATATACATAAAACTTGTCAGTATTTTTCATTTCAAAATACAAGCACATGCAATCCACATGAATTTTGAAATTAACAGCTATTCAACCAATTTCATCACTAAATTACATTGATTTCAAACTTTTAAAATTTCAAGCTCCTACTTTTCACTGAATAATTTTTGAGTTACAATGTAAATATGTAGAACAATATTACATGACCAAAACGTGACTCAAGTTTGTCTGTCTGAATATTTCCTAACAATAAATAAGGCATATTTCAATTATTGCAACAGTATTCAGTTACAGATAAAAAAAAAAGCTTAAGAAGTTTTGCATAAAGCTGAATGAGTCTCTCGACTAAATCTTCTGTTAATTGAATGTATTTGTTCATACATGTCTAACCAAGCTATGAATTTTTTTTAAGAACTCTTTTTTAAAAATTTCATTAGGAGCATTGGTTATTGGTTCGGCCATAGGATTATCTTTATCTCGAAGGTCACAGTCGTGACGACTAACGTGTTAACAAACCGTCATGAGATAAGATGACTGTATGTGCAACTATTTCAATAAACTTTGATGAAACCAATCTGTTTGAGTGAACAACTATGCAATTCTAATTACACTTTAAGTTGTAAGGGTTCTTAACAATAACCCTAAAAATATCAGGTTGACCAGAAAGTGCTATAGATAGTTTTTGGCGCATTACGAAATGATGGCGCTGTTTGCAATAATCTGCTTTTTTAATTAGCGTATCAAGAGTAGGTAACCTCTCTCTGTTTCAATGCATAATTATAGCTCTTTTTACGGTAGTAGATAAAACACGTATAACAAAAAAAAAAGTATTAACTCTCTGTTAGTTGCAATCATTTTCATTCTTAAATGGTCGCATGTATCTCGGGGATATAAATTATATTGTATGATATGTTCATCTGGTTTTGATAATTTTATCATTTTTAACTGTAATAAGTCCTAATGAGAATGAAATGAGTATTCTATTAGAAGAATTGCAATGCATTAAAAACAGCTAATTGAGACTGTATGTGTAACTGTAAGGTATTGCTAATAATGGAGGGCTAAATTTAAGGAAAAAAATTCTTATCAATATTTCATATAAATTGTTTGTAGTACACCTTACCATTCTTGTATGATAGTAATAAATTCATTCCCAAAACTGAAGTTTTTGAACATGAATTTTATTACAGCTAAGCGAGCATGAATTTTATCAGCTAAGAAATCAGTTTCTCGACAAACTCAGCAACAGAAATAGCATTAGATTTTATATATTGTTAATAAGTTATAAAATATTTGAAATTCCAACATAATGTTTCATCAAAGAAAAATCATAATAAGCAAGAATACTCAGAATTATTTTTTTACTTTAATTTAAGTCGTAATTATATTTTATAATTACGACTATTGTAGCAGCGATAATAAATAATTGAATTATAGTATATTTTAGTTCAGTAACTTTAAGCAAAACAAAATTAAACTAATTTTAAACAACAACCAAAAAGTTCACCTCATTTAGACTCAATTTTCGAAAATGCATATTTCAAATTTTAAGTTGCTGACTTGCGGCTCTGTCACTATTATTTTGTTAAATATAATTTAAAAAATGGCGCTTGACGTAGAACAAAGTTTGCCGACCCTGGTTTATGTTTTATACACAATCTCTTATGTTAACCCTACGAAAATAGTACAACTGAATACATCGCTTCTAGTTTCTTCGCGTTGATGTGAAAAGACAGTCATGAATTCCTCCCCATAGGATGATTTTCAGCACATTTCCAGTGGTAATATTTGACCCGAATAAAAATCTCGCATTTCATATTCCTGTTACAGCATAGGATTTCGCCAATCACTATCACGACTGATCTGCCAGCATAAAAACCAATCCCACTATAGACGTCTATGGGGAGTGTTTTCGATCCCAATATTTGGCGATATTTCGCTTTTTTGGCGAGAAATGCTTCGTAAAGTTTTTCCATTTCGACGACGACCGAGAGATGCAATCTGTTATAAGGATGTAAACATTTCTACTTTGTAGTTTTTTTTTGTGTGTATGTGTGTGACTTAAAGTAGAATGATTTCCTTCTTGAGTGTCTTAAAGTTGAAAATAATTTCTTATTAGTTGTTAATTGAAAATAAAGATGGAAGGTTTTCAAAACACGTAGAAGAAAAAACTCAGTTTAACGCCAATCAAAGTAAATACGGAAACCCTAGCGGGCACAATGATCAACTTGGCGAGGTAAAAGACATTCCCATAGGCGCCTATAGTGGGATTGGTTTTTATGCGATCTGCCACTGTTAGAACAATCCCCTTAAAAGGGTATGAAAATATCACAACACAAATATTCAAAATTAACGCTGGATACCAGAATCATAAATGCAGACATCTTTTGGCAGTTATTCTGATTGTTCACAATCTTCAGTTTGAGTTATAACTCTAAGAGGGCGATTGCGAGACGGTATGGTAAAAGAAAAAAATTCTCTGGAGATCCTTAATGAATGGAACATACTGCGATGCAAAGCCAGAAAGAGGGGTCTATTCTGGTACTCCCGGTTGGGTTGGGTTCCGTTGTTAACGTGCGGAACTCAACTCAACTCCCAACCCAACCGGGGGTACCAGAATAGACCCCAGAGAGCTGGGGACAATCTCGGTTTCTATTTCAGAATCGATTCCACTAAAGATTCGCGTGGTTCGAATTCAGAAGGTTGCGTGTTCAAAGTACATCCGGGTCACAACTGTAGCTGTGTTGTGTTGTGTTAAGTCACTACAACTATCTTGTAAAAAAGATAAGTTATTAACTAAAAACTTAACACTAAACAAAGACTAATACACATTAACGAAAATTAATAAATCGCAGCAAATTATAACGTCTTTAGAAAACTCGGGAAGACGTTATAGCGCTGCATAACCGGAGAAGCCGGCAAGCTCGCTCAGCGGTGAGTGATACAAATCGCCACAGCTATGTATTTAGGCCTGACTAACAGCGTGGGTCAAATATTTTACGGGTCTATTCTGGTATCCCCGGTTGGGTTGGGAGACGTCACTTTTTCCTCACGTTAACAACGGG